>JAJPUD010002298.1:244534-261562 GCA_023553655.1 Myrmecobius fasciatus | reverse complement strand
CTCTCTCTCTCTCTCTCTCTCTCTCTCTCTCTCTCTCTCTCTCTCTCCCTTTCTCCCTAGGAGGTCTGGACCAGAGATGCTACAGGATATAAAACCTGAGGGAAGAGGAGGCATCGTGGCATTTTGAGCTGGACCTTGGAGACCATAGAGTTGAACCTCTCAGTTTACAGAGGAAGAAACTGAGGAGGAACTTACAGAGGAAGAGGAGAAATCATTTGCCCAAGATCACATAGCTAGTCAAGTAGCAGAATTTGAATTGGGACCCCAATCATCAGTCTCAGACCCAGTCATCTTTTGGCTAAACTAGTCTAACTTAGTCTAACACTAAAAGAGGCCCTGGGAATGGCTGAACAAGCTGTGGTACATGAAGGTAATGGAATATGATTGTTTTATAAAAAACCATGAACAAGCTGATTTGAGAAAGGCCGGGAAAGATTTACACGAACTGATGGCGAGTGAAACAAGCAGAACCAGGAAGACACTGTACAGAGTAACAGCAAGAATTGTGATGACCAACTACGAGAGGCTTGGTTCTTCTCAGCGGTTCAGTGACCTGAGGCAATCCCCCTAAACTTTGGCCAGAAATGCCATCTGCACCCAGAGAAAGAGCTAAGGACACTGGATGTAAATCAGCACACGTGCGCTTCACTGCTTTTTTCTGCTTTGTTTTTCTCTCCCATGGATTTTCCTTTTGCCCTGATTTTCCTCTCTCAGTATGATTCATAAAGCAAAGTCTATCAAAAGCAAATAAGTAAATAAATGGGAAGAACTAAAGAAACAAAATTTTAAAATAAAGAAATTTGAAAGAGGTCCTGAAAAGCCTACAATTTCCTGTCAAAGAATTGGCAAATAACAGGGCACGGTGGCAGCTAGGTGGCACAGGGCATAGAGGGTTAGACCTAGAATCAGGAAGATCTGAGTTCAAATTTTGCTTTGGACATTTATTCGTTGTGTACTCCTGGCTATGTAAGGCCAATCACTTATTACTTACATGAATTATCATCTTAACTTTTCTGAACCTCAGTTTTCTCAACTGCCAAATGGGGATAATAATAGCGCTGATCTCACGGGGTTGTTGTGAGGACTGAATGACATGTCTATCAGCTCTTTGTAAACCTTATATCACTATTTACATAGTGGCTATTATCCATCTGAATTCACCCTCATCTGGCAGAGCCCCTTCTACCCCCAGGATCAGAGAAAAAGAGGCTGAGAGCTGTTCAAAGACCATCTTCTGGCCCAGTTCCTTCATCGGATAGACGGGAAACCTGAGACGTATGAGA
This sequence comes from Myrmecobius fasciatus, assembly GCA_023553655.1. Taxonomy (NCBI): domain Eukaryota; kingdom Metazoa; phylum Chordata; class Mammalia; order Dasyuromorphia; family Myrmecobiidae; genus Myrmecobius; species Myrmecobius fasciatus. The sequence goes on along the minus strand of JAJPUD010002298.1, from coordinate 260,279 downwards.
AATCGCCTTGATGATTTCACTCTGGTTCCTACCTTGTGGGTAAGAACCGGAATCAGCACACAGTCTCTCCCTGCTGACCTTTCCCAAGCAAACAAACCTCCTCCTGCCTCCCTCCTGCCTGGCAGTAAAATAAGAGAGAAAGAGAAGGCATCTCTTTCCCTGCTGGGCTCCCACTCACAGCAGGTGGCCACAGAAGGTCATGGACTGTAATTAAGCAGCGACAAGGTACCCGGTAAGACTGGCGAGAAGCAAGATTGGAATCAAGTGGATGTTCCTGAACTAGGGACATTTGAATGGAACCCTTGGCCCTCGCCCTACCTCTATCTTGTGGTGTGGTCAGACTCAAATAGAAATGGAAGGATCCCTGTGGGCTGGATACTGACTTTGAAAAACTCATATTACCATTTATAATATATTCATTATTCCCTTCCTTTGGCCGTTCCTCCCTCCTTCCTTCCTTCCCATCTCTCTCCCTCCCTCCTTCTTCTCCCTCTCTGTCTCTGTCTCCCTACCTCTCCTTCTTTCTATTTCTCTCTCTTCCTCCCTCTCTCTCTTTTTCTCTCTCCCTTCCTCCCTCTCTCTCTTTTTCTCTCTTCTTTCCTCCCTCCCTCCCTCTCTGTCTCTGTCTCTCTCTGTTTCTTTCTCTCATTTTGTCCCTCTCTCCTTCCCCCCCCCTTTATTTTTTTCTCTTCGTCCTTCCCTCCCTGCCTCTATTTTTCCCTCTCTCCCTTCCTCTCTTTCAAACTTTTCCTCTCCCTCTCTCTTTTTCTCCCTCCCTCCCTCCTCTGTCTCTGTCTCACTCTCTACCTCCCTCCCTACCTCTCTCTCTCTCTCTCTCCCCTCTTCTCACCCCCATCCCTCTTTCTCTGTTTTTGTGTCTGTCTCTGTCTCTCTCTCTCACTTTCCCACACACACCAAGGGCTATAATACCTTACTCTTTCATTTTTTCCCTTCCTCCTTGTGCTAGAAGAATGAAAGAATTAGAAACCAGGCAGAGATCAGAACCAACCCTCTGAGGGGTTAAAATATATGGCCTCCTGTCACTCACAAATGACACAGTTTGCTTCAATGGACTTAACTAACTCTCTCCTTGGGGGCTTAGTTACCAAAGGTGCCATGATTTTAAACACAGGGCACAACGAAGGGCCAAGGTAGTCAAAATCTCTGACAATATTGCCTTCTGGGTTCTCTTCCAGCAGCACCCAAGTAAGACCACTCCACTTACAATGGCTTTTTTATCACTGGCCAAGGTGGCGTCTGAGGCACTGAAAAGCAAGGATTCCAGTATGCTGAGTGCCCTACAAGCAACCCAGCATCAGCACCCCGGCTCCTTACCCTGCCAGCAGGCCATAACCCTTTTTCCTGAACCATCTGAAGATGGATCCTAAAAATGGGCTTCTTGCATTAGGTCCAGTTCATTTAATAAGCACTTCCTGCATGTCACCCACTGTGCTGTGCTTTGGGGATACAAAGACAAAAGGACCAATAGGCCCGTTTTTACTGTGATATATTCTTGACTGCTTCAAATCCCAACAGAGTGCCATTTGTTCTACTATTCATATGTCAAACAGTGTGCCACCTTATAACCTCGTGACATCCTGACTTTGATTCTTAGGAGAAATCATGTCACAACCTGTAAGATGACAGTTGAAGTCACTATAACACCAGAGCCTCATTCACCAGTGTTTCAGGGTTTCTAGTGGACCTTGACAGATAACCAAGATTCGAAGAGTCCACAATGAACCCACTGAAATGACCTTTCCTGAAACTCTACTAATTTGCAATCCTATTTTCACAGCACAGACAGTAGGTTAGACTTTGAGGCTTGTTGTTGTTCATGTGTGGCGGTTATTATTAGTGTTGTGATTACTACAGTGGTAGAGGTAGTTATTGTTGTGGTGCTGTATTTTTGAGAGGTTGTTGGTGTTTCCCATTGTGGCTGATGTGATGATGACCGTTCTTATGATTATGGTTGTTTTTACATGGACGGGATAGGACTCAAGAAATGTTGTGGAGATAGGAATGGAAAAGCAAGGTGACTGATTAGATATGTCAGGCTAAATACAGCAAGGAGATGAGAATAATGCCAAAGGTACAGACTTTGTTGACCATAAGAATGGATGGTGCTGAATATCCAGTGTTTAAAGGCTTTCACTGGCCTTTAAACTGGCCAAATGGCGGCCTGAATGGGAAACAGATTACCTAGTCGCCACATACTTATTCCAGCAAAATCCTTCATGTCATACCACAGTACATAGCAATCAAGAAATTTAGTGAGAAACTAGACCAAGAGACTTCTTCCACCTCAGAACTAACTGGACAAAAAGTCAGCCAGAAGCCTTAGAACAATGCCAGTCCAAGTACAGAGCTAGCCAGAGACATATTTGGTATCCAACAGAGTTTTGTGTTGAGAGGCAGCAAGAGTTGAGCCTTCCTCTGAGAAATGAAGTGATACAAAATAAAACCCTCATGGAAAGAATTTTAAGGAGATTAAATATATTGGAAAAGAAAGTGGTAAACATAACCCAAGAAATGGACTCCCTGAAAACTAGAATATACCAAACATATATCAATGATTACACGAGACTAAAATTAAAACAATGAAAAATAGAAGAAAATATAAAATGGCCCCAAAATGGTATTCAAGGCAAACAACTCAAGGAGGGGTAATTTGTTAGTCCTTCGACTCCTTGGAAACCATGACCAAAAAATAGCCTAGAAAATTATGATTTTAATTTCTGGAATTCAGAAATGAAACAGCCCAGCTCTATTAGAACTCGAGGGGAGCACAAAGACAGGAAGACTCTAATGATCATTTCCTGCAAGGAACCCCACAAATGAAAAGTCTCAGGATTGGTATAACCAAAATCCAGAGCTTCCACATCAAAGAAAAAATGTTGCACATAGCCAGAAAGAAGTAGAAGACCTGGCAATTTCTACTATAAACAAGAAGAAATTTTGGGATATAATGGTCTAAAAAGTGAAAGCTATTTTGCTTATCACCAAAGATAACTTATTTTGGAAAAGTTAGTTTAATTCTATAGGGAAAATGGCTTTTAGTATAACAGGTAATTTTTAAACATGTGTCTCTTCAGAATCTTAATGTTTCAAAAGGTATTATAGGAGTTAAAGAAGAAATAATAATAAAAAAAGAACCTGAAGGTGAATTGGTTTTATTCTGAAGATATGATGAGGAGAAAGAAGAGAAGGAAAGGGAAGAAGAAAACAATGGAACTTGCTATTTCTCATAATTATAATGAGAGAGTATGCAAACTTGGAACAAGTGGTGAGAAATTGGGCATAAAAATTCACTGACACCAGAAATGCAGAGAGCAGGGTTGACTAAACACAAAGTTGAGCATAGGAATACATTAAACTCAATAGTTTTATTGCAGTAGGGTAAGTCTGGATTAAGAGAAAAGATAATACTGGGAGCTACAAGCAGAACAAACCTCCTCACTCTGCATAATAGGGTAGGAGAAAATGAAAAAAAGAAAAGGAAAATGCTTTAGATGATCTTTGAGACATTTTGGAAATGCTTGAAGAAATTAGGGTATAGACATATAAAAGAATATTATTATATCACAAGAAATGATGAACTAGAGGATTTCAGAGAACTGGGCTAGTGTAAACTGCAGAGGCAGAAGCAGAAGGGCAATGGCTAGTATCGTCCAAATACAAGGCTAGCAACACTGTAAGGAAAAATAACCAAATAGGGCCTCACTTTCTAACTTTATGATTCTGGGCAAGTCACCTAATTCCAGTTACCTCCAAAAAAAAAAAAGAAAGAAAGAAAGAAAAGAAAAAGAAAAAGAAATTTGAAAGACTTAAGGATCTGTTCAATTGAATCATCAGTCAATGATCTGGATCAATCAATAATCTGGAGAACCAAAGATGGTGCATATCTCCCCTTTCTAGACAGATGGATGATGGACATAAGGTATAGAGACAGACGCTTCTGTTCACGGATCAATTGTGTGTGTGTGTGTGTGTGTGTGTGTGTGTGTAGCAAGCAATAAATCCAAAGATTAAAAAGGGCCTTAAAAGCATGATTAGATACATAGAAAGAATGGAAGAAGGTTCAGGGGGATATGTGGATGGATAGGATGATTTTGAAGTCAGCATAGAATTTGATGAATGCTTTGAAAAAGCAAAGGCAAGTTATAGGAAACAAAGATTTCTAGTTCATAGAGAATCCCTCCTTGGTTTTCTGCTATGTATATGGAAATGTTCCTTTTTTGGTGCATAAAATATAAAATATAATATAATATAATAATATATAATATAATATAATATAATACAAAAAATATAAAAATAAACTAAAGCTGTCTATATTTCTTCCTACCCTACAAATCAGTGAATTCCTCTCTTTTTGAAGAATGGTTCAAGCCATCATGTTAAAACATATATTAAATCCAATATATACATACATATTTATGCAATTCTCTTGCTGCACAAGAGAAACCAGATCAAGAAAAGAAAGTAAATGAGACAGAAAACAAAATGCAAGCAAACAACAAAAAGAGTGAAAATACTATGTTATATCCACACTCAGCTCCCACTGTCCTCTCTCTGGATGCAGGTGGTTTTCTTCATCACAAGATCACTGGAACTGGCTTGAATCATCTCATTGTTGAAAAGAACCACGTCCATCAGAATTGATCATTGTATAATCTTGTTGCTTCCATGCACAATGTCATTTTTATTTTTATTCTTTGGACAGAGCCCAGAACTTTTTGGTTGCTGTCTTGTTTGTTTGGCTAAAGTTACAATCATAGAAGGGAAGCAGTTATGTAGATGAAGTAACCTATCAATCAAGTGGAATAATTTTTTTTTCCTTCACTGTTGAAGCAAGGGAAAGGGACTTCAACTTCACAGGATTTAAGATCTAGAGCTGGAAGGGACCTCAGACATTGTCTAGACCAACCCTCTTAATTTTGAGGCAAGGAAACTGAAGGCAGTTGGGGTGGTGGAAAGAAGGGGACACACTTTGCCCAAGCAATAAATCAGAGAGCCCGGATTCAAATTCTACTCTATTGACTCCAGGCCCAGCACTTCCACTGTACTATGTGGCCTAGTCTTTGCTAGAGAAAAAAAAAACTCTAAGAAATATATTTTGAAAGCTTTTTGTTTCTAAGTCTCCCGGCATAAATATTTATAGCTGTTAAATAGATAAGAAATGTGAAAGTTAGTGGTTGTTTTTTTTTTAATACTTCCAAATTGCACAGTCTAGCTTTCTGCTATTTCTTTTTAATGTGCTACTGTGGACGACCCACGTTCCAAGACAAAACCTCCAAATTCTCTTTTTAAAGCAAAAAAAATGACCTATTTTGACTGGAGCCTCTTTCTCCTCTGAGTTGTGTGGAGTGTATTTGTATGATGAAAGTATATGGAGTGAGAAGCCAGGGCTCTAAGAGTTCAAATGAATATTTAATTTCTCAAAGAAAGCTGGCTGCTCTTTAGAATTGCTGAGATAACACGCTAGAAGTTCCCCCAATGCTGTTTGTCTGGGTTTTCCCAACACTACGTTCTTCCCATAGTAAAACATAATCTATTAATAATGAACACTTCTTACTTTCCAATACCTGGAGGAATACTGCCCTGGAATTCTTTGTCAGAGGCAATAACTGTCTGAAGATCAGAGGCCAAGAAGAGAATAGCTGGAGGGCTCCAGGATTCTCTAATTCTGCTTCAACGCCTATGGTGCTGGACTCCAGTCACAGCAGTCATGCAGGACCAAAAAAAACAAGCCATCAAATGCTCTGAAGTCTTGGGGAAATGCATTTGTTTAGGCCAAAATAGACATCTTGATAATTCAAACAGAATTATTATGGCGCTTTGGGCACTTTCTTTTGGGTGTTTTCCAGATAATTACCAGACAAACATTGATGAATTTGTAGGATCATAGGCTCCTAGATGTAGAGCTGGAAAGGACCTCAGACTTTCATTTTACAGTTGAGGAAACTGAGGCCCAGAGAGGGAAAGGAACTTGCCCAGGGCCACACATAGGATCCCAGATCTGGATCTGGGAGCAATTTCTGAGGTCAAGTCCAATCCATAGCCATTGCTCTTTATAGAGTACCACATGGAATCTCACTCAGATCCCCTTTTTAGAAATAAAAGCCTGAGTGCTTATGTGCCAAGTTTGAGTTTGGGAATGACTATCAAGAGTCACCTTATTTTTCAAAAAGGGATTTATGTGACTTGGTTTCTTTCTCTGTAAAACAAAGACCTCTGGGGTCCCTTCCAGCTCTAAAACTGAATCCCTTGTGTAACCTTGAGTATAGTGGTACTATATAAAGAGCAACAGGGTGGAGGCAGAGGACAGAGGTTACTTACTAGCTACATGGTCTTGGGCAAGTCATTTCCCTTCCTTGGGCCTCAGTTTCCTTATCTTTAATCTGTAAAATTAAGTAATAAACTAGATGTCCTAAAATTCTAAATTCAGTGTTCTTTGTACTAAACCTTTTATATTTTAATTTCGTCTCAAGTATGCATCAATAATCTCCTGCCCTATTCTGCCATCACCCCTTCTCCCAGAGGTAATGACTGGTGTCCAAACTCTACCTGTGATGGTTTCCACTGGTGTGACTTAAGTCACTTTACCTCTTCCATCTCAGTTTTCTTTTCCATAAAATTAAGACTGCACTAGATGGCTTCAAGGTCCCTGTTAGTTCCCCAGATCCCATAATTCCCTACTTTTTCTATAATAAAGTATGAGGGGATGGGGGAGGTTGGTCAAAACTGGCAATAATACGATTTGTTTTGCCTAGAGCCTGGGCCCGGCAATCCAGTTCTGAGTTGAGTCAGTGGACATCCATGAATCACTAGCCTATTTTGAACTGGGTGAGACATTGTGGGCAGTGAAGAAGACTACACTGTCCCTGCCCTAGAAGAGATTAAAATCTCGTTAGAGAGGAGAGACAGTTTTATAGGGCAATAAATAGAAGTGATCAAGTAGTGAATGATGTAGCTCAAAGGCTAAGGGCTAGAGGAGTCCAGAGAAGGGAGAGCTCTCCATTGTTTAAAGAAGTTCCCAAATATTTCCTGGAAAGAAGGGCATATCAAGTTGGGACTTAAAAAGAGAATAGATTTTAGGCAGGAGGAAAGGAGGGGATGGTGTCTTCAAGGCAAGGACAACTGTATGAGCAAAGGCCCAGGGTGGAAATAAGCACAGTATATGTAGAAGTCGGAGAATCCAAAGAAAGCCTCGGAGTATAGTCTATGTTGGGAGACTGCAAGAGCCTCCTCTGAAAAAACATAATAGGAAATCTGATGGTAAGAGAAACTTGAATTTCAATAGTAACATCATTCATTCGTTCAACCAGCATTTGTTCAGCTCATACTGCACGGTTCTAGACCAACGGAAAAGGTAGAACATTTCGAGAAATCCCAGTTTCTATTTTCCTGAAACAACCAGTCTAGTCAGGCACTAACACAGAGACAGAGTTGAAATGCAAATCAGTATTTCCCTTGACAACTCTGCTGAAGACATCCAAAGGCAGTTCATGCTCCTGTTTCTAAAGAAGTGAAAAAATGACCTTTCTGACTATTTCAGGTAAGTAACCATTGGATTCACCTCTGATGGAGATTATGTTGCAAGCTTCTCTTACTTGCTAAGTGATTACTAAAGATTATGTTCTCAAGGATCACGCATCGATATCAAACCCATGGGTCTTCAGGGAAGCATTTCTCTTCACCTACTATGTGAAATACATATGCCGGAAAATTTGCAGAAAAAAAGCATCCAGCTCTTGGTACCCTAGAGAAATATATGGTTCAATGAGCTCAGAAATATTCTCCCGCCTGTAAGCTTGTTACAGAATGGTTCTGTAGTGCTCTCACTAATTCAGCAAGGTACTACAGAAATCAACCATCAGATCAAATGCAGTGATGTACAGAAAATTTCTGTACTGCTGGCAGGCTTAAGTACGAGTTGCAGGGATGAACTTTTGTTCATTTTCAATTTTTTTCCCTAGTAAGTGCCTTTTATTTATCCACCTAGAAGCTGAGTGATAGTAGATGGAACACTGGACCTGAAATCAGGAAGACCCGACTTCAAATGTGACCTCAGACCCTTATCAGAAATTTGACTCCAGGCAAATTACATAATCTCTATCTACCTCAATTTTCTATCTGTAAAATGGGAATAGTGATAGTACTTGACTCCCAGGGATACTGAAAGGTTAACATTAACTAATATATAAAATGCTTTTGCAAAAGTTAAAGCATGATATAACAATTAGATAGTATTAGTACTAGAAGGAGGAGGAGGAGAAAGAGGAATAGAGCAGAAAAAAGCACTTGCAGTAAGAAGTTACATTTCTAATCTCTGAGGATTACAAAATGTTTTTCTCTGGAAGTAACTAGAGATGGTACAAATATTGTTATTTCTACTTTACAAATGGGGAAACTGAGGCTCCAAGTGCTGAAGTCACTGAGCTTTGCTGAACTAGCAAGGCACAAAACTGGAATTCAAGCATAAAGCAGCTCCAACTTCATTGGGTTTCCATTTCTTCCTACAACAGCAAACTCCTTCATAATGTAGCAGAGGTAACCATTTGGAGCTATATGGTAATTTATTTACCTTTCACCTGATTTTCCTCATTTCCTAAGGCAATTTAAAAGAAGTTATTTCAAGATATTAAAGCCTGCTGATTTCCCCCTCCCATTAAGGTGCTGACAAATTTGTTTTTTTTTTTTTTTTTTTTTTTTTTTTTTTTTTTTTTTTTTTTTTTTATAAAAACATTCCTTTCTCTCAGGTTGTTCATAAGAAAACATTACTTTTTCCAAGACATTTTTTTCTGAGGCAGGTATCAGAAGTATTATTAATAACCTTAAGGCAAGGAACTACTAGTTCAAAGGCCAGTGACTTATTCAAGGTCACACACTGAGTGAGTATCAACATCAGGACTTAAACTCCAGATACCAGACTCGAGGGATCAAAATCTTTCTTCCTAAGTCGTACCAGTAAGCTTATGTGTTACTGCATATTTATTTGCAAAGAGTTCATGAGATCTGAACCAATCATAGAAGAGCCTCTTCAGTTTCCCATTCCTATTAGCTCATCTTTCTAAATTTCCCTCTGAGGTAATTAATTAATCCATCAACAAGCACCTACTATGTGCCAAGAATTGTTCTGGGTTCTAGGTATAGAAATCAAATTAATGAAGCAATCCCTATTCACAAGGGGAGACAACAAGGATAGATAAGTAGATATAGATACTCACATAAGTATAGATGAAGATGGAAGATGAGCCTTTTTTTATCCTTGCAGCTTCTCAAAGCTCTTCAAAATAGGAGTTATACAGGAAAGAGAAATTTTAAGACAGCAAGACTCTTAACGACATAAAAATCCAGCAGGGAAGTTCATCCCTAAGTCCTGATGAAATCATTCAATGCTCCTCCAGCACCAACTCTCTCCACTCTGGCAATATCAAACACACCATCCCATGGGGTTCCAATTTGTACTCCCTAAAACATGCCACAGAAAATCAAATGGCAGAAATCTGCTCTGGCTGGGACTGCAGAGGGGCAGAATTCTATACTTCACCAGTATTTAGTGAAAAAACTAAAAAGCAGAGGAAATCTGGGGCAAGATACCAGCATATATCATCTTTCACTAGGCCAGAGGGAAAGGAGACTGGAATTTGGACTGGGTCCGTCTTGTTTCCCCAGAATCAGAGCCATTAGGGAAAATGATAGCCAGAAAAATGGGAGATCCCATGGCAACTGTGGGGGGGAATACAGGAAAGAGTAAAAAAAGGTTGTAATGAACTACAAAATCTAAAATCCGGGAACATTCCTACCATATGCTAATTTTTTTTGCTCTATAATCTGCAATAATTGGTATTTCTAAGAGTAAGGCACCACAGAAAAGGGGAACAGGGAAACAGCTTAGAAGAGGGAGTTCAAAAATAGATACTTTAAAAGCTTTAATTCCATGAGGAATACAGAGATTAAGGAAGGAATAAATAAATATAAGAGTCATGAGGCAAAGAAGAAAAATCTAGATAGAAATCGAAGATAAATAATGAAGAGAATAAGGGAAAGAAATCCTTTTTAGAAAAATGGCTCAGAAAATTAAATTAAAAAACCCAACAAGACAAATTGAAGGGGAAGAGAGGAAGGAGATTTCAATTGATTAGGCAACCAAGTAAAAAAGAGGGAAAGATTTAGATTACTAGATAAAAGCAAGAAAGAAAAAGGAGCTAATAAGTTCAGCAAAACTTGAGAAGGGGGTGACAAATGATAGGGGGCTTGAAAGTGAGGGGAAGAGAACCATTGGGAATATGGTTGCATTGTTGTTGTTTGTTTTTCTTGTTCATCCCTCATTCACAGAGGACTAATGACATCAGGAGGGCCATGTCTTGACTTGCATGTGAATTGGATTTCAGGCAGGGCTGTGCAAGATCACCAGCCTCAAGCTCTCCTCCAGGATCCTCTGGGTCATGGCAAGAAATAGACCTGGATTACTGGAGATGATCCTAAAGATAGTGGGAAGCTTTAGTCTTTTTACACTGAGGTCTTTTCCAGGTCTCAGTCAGTCTGAGGCAATGCCCATTCAGTGATTAAGGCCAGGTAAAAATGAGGCAAAGAAGGAGCTCTTTTGCCTAGTCAAAAAATTATTCTGAGAGGGGGAGACCCTGAGGATTTATGGCCAAAACAGAAACTATTGCTATTTCCATTCACTCTGACTCATCAGAATCCAAACAATGATCAAATAAAACTTGGACTGGGACCTACTGATTGACCAGCAATGGTTTGCTTAAAGTATAAAAATAACCTAAAATAATGGCTGTCTTTGTAGAGGAAGACAGAAAAATTCTAATTCTAGAAAATATTTGAGAAAAATAGAGGAAAATATAAAATTAGGTTTCACAAGTTTAAATATGAATGGATTAAACAATCTGATAAATGAAAAAGAGTTATGAATTGAATAAGAAAACAAAACCCCATTATATGTTGCTTATAAAATCACAACTAAAGACAAAAGCATACAGAGAATAAAAATGGAAGATCAGAAAAATTACTATATATTGGGAAAAATCCTCAAAAGCAGGTATTATAATCATGACAAAATGAAAACAAAAAGTCGCAACAAAAGTAAAAAGATATAAAATAAAAATAAATACAAAATAAATACAAAGTTGTTAACCATAAGATATGTTGGGAGGGAGGGAATAATTGTTAGGGAGATCAGGGAAGGTGCCAGACAAAAGTTGACGTTTGAATTGTGTCCCTGTAAATTTCTGAGTCTTTTACAAAATACTGTTAATAATACTTGCACTGTCAGTTTTTTTTTCTGAAGAAAATACTCTGTCAATCTCCGAGCACCAGAGAAACATGAGTTTTATCAATATTATTGTTATATCTTTGGACCAAAAAATATCCAATTTTGTACAAGTGGCTTTGAGAGCACAACAAATTGTGAATAGTTTGTATTTTCCACCAATTAAAAATGTAATTGTGAATGTTGTTTGTTTAAAGCAACTCTTAGGTTTTAGGGGAAGCTATCAGGACCAACCCTTAGCAAAAGTAAAAAAAAAGAATTCATGTTTGCTGCGGACATTCTCCTCTTTCTGTATCTGTTATCCTATCTTCATATATCATAGGCTCTCAAGCAGGAGGGCGCCTTGGAGAAAGAACCCTTGGACAAATCTGCTGACTGTATAGAGAGGTAACGTGGCCTAGAGGATAACATTCTAGACCCAGAGTTAGAAAAACTCAACTCTCCCTTGAGCTGTGTGACCTTAAACAAATCCCATAACCCTTTTAAAACCCCAGTATACTCATCTGCTTAAAAAAAAAGATGATAATCCCTATAGTACCTATCTTTCAAGGTAAGTGTGAAATTCAAATTAGAATGTTAAGAGAAAGTCCTCTGCCCACATGCAGAAATGTTTGTGGCAGCCCTTTCTGTAGTGGCTAGAAACTGGAAACTGAATGGATGCCCATCAGTTGGAGAGTGGCTGAATAAGTTATTATTGGATGTAATTCCATAACATTATATGAATGTAATGGAATATTATTGTTCTATAAGAAACGACCAGCAGGACGATTTCAGAGAGGCATGGAGAGACTTGCATGAACTGATGCTGAGTGAAATGAACAGAACCAGGAGAATATTATACACAGCAATACCAAGATCATGTGAGGATCAATTGGGATGGACTTAATCCTCAGCAATACAGTGATCCAAGACAATTCCAATAGACCTGGGATGCAAAATGCCATCGGCAACCAAAGAGAAAACTATGGAGACTGAATGTGGACCAAAGTATGATATTTTTACCTTGTTGTTGTTGTTTGTTTGCCTGTTTTCTTCACCTTTCTTGTATTTTTCCTCTTTTGATCTTTTTTTTTCCCTCAGCATGATAAATATGGAAATATATTTAGAAGAATTGTACATGTTTAATCAATATTGGATTGCTTGCTGTCTTGGAGAGGAGGAGAAGAGTGAGAAAAATTTGGAACACAAGGTTTTGCAAAGATGAATGTTGATATATTTTAACATAGTTAACATGTATTGGACTACCTGCCATCTAGGGGAGGAGGAGGTGGGGGGAAGAAGGGCAAAATTTGGAATAGAAGGTTTTGCAAGGGTCAATGTTGAAAAAATTACCCATGCATATGTTTTATAAATAAAAAATCTTTAATAAAAATTAAAAACAAAAAGCAAAAAAAAGATGAATGTTGAAAACTATCTTTGGGGGCATCTAAATGGCATGGCGGATAGAGCACCAGCTGGGAAGTCAGGAGGACCTGAATTCAAATGCAGCCTGAGTCACTTAACCACTTTACTAGTTGTGTGACCCTAGGCAAGTAACAGCCCCAATTGTCTCACCAATCTTCCACCTCCAAAAAAGAAAACTATCTTTGCAGCTGTATCATAGGTTAAATAGACTACTATAGAGTTGTTTGGAAACCTAGTTAATGTTGTTTGTATGGAAAAGTGCATTTAATATTTCTAAGTTGGAGATCACTTCTATTTTCTCCTTGTGGCATGTATTTATACTTACTTCATTTTCTATGAACAATATTTCAATAATACAATGATATCACAACAGTAAAGTACACTAAATATGTTATACATTTTCACCAAAAAGAAAATCCTTTGTAAATTTTAAGGTGTTTTATAAATAATAATAATTATTATTCTTCAGATCCAAAAAAAGGTTTACTGATTTGCCCAAAATCATCCAGGTACTAAAGAGGAAAGCCTTTATATGAATACAAAGTTTTTAATTTAATTTTTGGATTGCTGTTGTTGCTGTTGTTTGGCTCCAAATTTAATCCTGTTTCAATTAGATGATAAAGTTTGCTGCCTTATATGTCACTATTTCTCTATAGTAATCTCAGTGAATGAGTATAATAATAATAATAACTTTACAGACATTATCTCATTTGATCTTCACAGTATCTGTGTTTTGAATCTTCTCTGACTTATATCAAAAAGATTCTTTTTTCAACGTACTTCTCTTTGTTTTGGAAGACTTGAGCTAAGTGTTAATGGTTCAGTAATGACTTAAAGGTTTATACACAAAATAAGTTAGTGCTTTCTTACATGTGGCAGAATTAATGCTACTCTCTCATACTTTTATAGAACTTTTATAGAGTGCTTTTCCAGTTAGCTTCAAAATAGCCATGGCTATGTCTGGCTATATGATATGAAGATCTACCAAGCATCTACAACATTCAAAAACCCTGAAAACAAGACCATACTTAGGTTTCCCATTAATTTTCCATTTAAATATGAAGACTCATCATTTAAGACTTCATTGATGAAAGGAGCCGGAAACATAGATAGCTTGGCAAGAGTTGCCATCTAAATAATAAGAAGAGATGGAGCAAATAGTGGGATATTAGGAAACATCTTCAGAAAAATGCTTTGGTCGAAAGCAAATAATTGTCCATGAAAATCAAAAGACCTAGTCGTTCAAAACAGACCGGTTAAATGATGCCATTCATAATTTATAAGAGAAAAGTATGTCTAAATTTGGATTATTTTCCTACTTCACTGTCAGATATGTCTGACCTTTAGATGAAATTTTCTGGCATCAGTTTCCCATTAATATTGAATGCTCCAAAGATTTTGGCAGTTGGCATTCTGAACTTCAAAGGTGGGGGGATTCCCTGAGCCCTTGATTAGGTGCCAATTCTTACTTAACTTTCAGATGAAGAAGTCGCTTAAACAAATAACATTACTGGACTCAGATTTTAAAATTATCAGGATTCAGATTAGCTTTAGTAAGACGGAGCTCAGATACGGAGACAACAAAGCCACACATATAGTCTATTATCAAGGTTTACAATTTTTGCCTTTGTCTAACTATCAGTAGTAGATCTTTGGATCCTACCTGTATCAAAGAATTTCCTTCATATATTACATGAATATCTTGCTTGATTATTTTGTTAGCAAGGTATCATTTTGCAAATCTACAGAAGTTGTTGGGCTTGGGACTCTCATGGAAAATAACGGGTCTATCACGGCATGGAAATATTTTCCTAACCATTTACCTCCTATTTCTTTCTTTATTCATTAATTAATCTGATTAATTTTGTGTGTGCTATCCCATAGAATATTAGAGCTTTGATTGTATCAGTTTTGTCTTTATATCTCTAGCACCCATGACAGCGCCTGGCACACAGCAGGCATTGGTTAAATCCTTGCTAATTGATTAAGAGACAGTTACAGTTTGGGAGACCAATATTTGACAGTTGAAAGGTCTGCTTTATAAAGTTGATCTTTCCAGCTTAGACTAATATCCAAGGACAACATGAATTGATTGAAGTGGATATCAAATCTGAAGACACTTTTAGTCATCAAATGTGGAGGGGTTTCTATTGGTTCTTCCCCTTGCTTTCCCTGAGAAATGGCTGGTCAGAGTTGCTAGAGGGATAGTCTTGAAGTTATAAAGGTATGGGTTAGATTTACGCCTCATATATTTAGCTGTATCACTTTGGACAAATCACTTAATCTCTCAATGTTCCCAGGAAACTCTCTAAGGCTCTGAGTTCTAGATAAATTGCTAATCTGCTTTGGTAGAGGAAGTTTCCTTATCAGCAAAACTCAGTTGAAATGACAAGTTGAGACCACCTTGCCCAATCAACCTAAATTCATACTGAGCAAACCATTCTGTTTTAGCTTCATCCCCCCCCATAAAATTGATAAAAATACCAGATGATAAAAAGACTAGATGTCTTTCAACTCTAAAATCCTATCATCCACTGATTCATAGAAAACAGAGGAAATTATTTCTTTCTACCATGATACATGAGAAAGTCATAGTGAAATGGCATAGGTGAAATCCAAATATTGGTGCCTACAAATCTTCAGTGGCTGAATAGCAGCTGAAGATGGGAGCAAGCACCAGTGCCAGGGCACTTATACCATGACAGTAATGCCAAATGGCAGCCACGCTAAGGGGATGATGCTAACAAATGAGCATAGCCTGGCCTCTGGGAAAGTCTCTGCCAACTAGGAAGAGTCATTAGCAAGGAGGAGAATTGGGGTCATGGTGGGTAGGTAGGGCAATGATTCTAACTTATTTGCTTTTGCTATCACGAAAATGGTCATGCTGAGATTGTTGGACAGGCCTTCAGTAATTGGTCTGTGCTTTATAGGTGCCTTCTTTTCTTTCAAAAGGAACGGGCGGTAGAGTAGAGCAGAGAGAACGCTGAACCCAAAGGCAAAGGGCCCTCACTGAATCCTGGCTCAGCTACTGACCAAGCATGTGCTTTT
>JAJPUD010002298.1:218983-244524 GCA_023553655.1 Myrmecobius fasciatus | reverse complement strand
GAGAGAGAGAGAGAGAGAGAGAAACAGAGAGACACAGAGACACAGAGACACAGAGAGAGAGATAGACAGACAGAGAGGCAGAGAGAGACAGAGAGTAAGGGAGACAGGGAGAGACAGAGAGAGAGGTTTAGAAGATTCCCCAAGATCTTTTCCAGTTCAAAGTCTATTGTAGTTTATCTTTTAGATCTTGACAGTTATATTCTTCTAAGTCACAGTAACAACATGCAAAGTCATGCTAGAGCCATGCTGGTGGGAGGTAGCAGGCTACCTATTCCGCTGTTCAGCCTCAGGAACAGATGCCTAGGCATATAATTAAATATAGGTAACCATGATGTCCTTGAGCATTCATCCATATTCACGGGGAACCCAGCAACGTGCGATGACAACATTTTTATGTTTCATCATGATGGGTCAGGGGGATGCTGTCTCTGATGCCATTTGCTGCCCAAATTGGTCTAAGCATTCATTCATTTATTTGATCAATCAGGACACCGTCTTTATAGAAACCCCTACTTCATGCTAAGCACTGGAATATCAACATATATCACTGACTCCTCTTCACGGTTTCTTTTCTCATTATTGGGAATACCTATCCTCCTTTGCAGATGCAATCCATATGCCTGTCCTCCTTTACAAATAAGAATGAGAGAGGCCAGGGGATCATTTCTCTACTTGGCAATGTATAGATTGGGACAAATTTTAAAGGGGATCTCTGCCATGCCTTTCTTTTAGCACTTTCAGGGGTTGTGCATATGTGTGTGTGTGTGTGTGTGTGTGTACATGCATGCCTGAGATGTATAGACATGGCCATGGCCCAGTTAAAAGGTACATCCTCTCGACTCTGTTATTTACTGATTGATTTGAGTTTATTGTAATTGTCTAGGTAAGGCTGAAATCAATCACCTGTATGGCAATCATGAAATCTAAGCAGGTAGTTGGAGATGGAGAGGCATAGGAGCAATTAGTTTCGCTTTTAAGTCTGCTATTAATGGTTGTGTGGCCTTGGACAATTCACTTAACTTTCGTTTCTCCATCTGTGAGAGAGAGAGAGAATAGCGGGAGGGAGAAAGAGAGAGAGAGAAAAAAAGACAGACAAAGAGAGAGAGGGAGAGGGAAGGAATTGGGGAGGGAAAGAGAAACAGAGGGAAGGAATGGGGGAAAGAAGAAGAGAGAAGGAGAAATGGAAGCCATTATTATTTGGTTTGTTTTCTGTAGAGTTGTAAGTAGAAATGGGTATCCTGAGTCTCAGACCTGGGCTCTTTCCATTCAAGATGCTGCTTGTCAAATATTGATACAATTGACAAAGAAACCTGCGACAAGGAAGATTAAGATTGAGTATCTGGGAATGGTGGAGGTGTGTATGTGTGTGTGTGTGTGTGCACGCGCACACATGTTTGTGTGTGTGTGAGAGAGAGAGAGATGCTATTTACTTTCAAACTCTATTCCCAGTTGCCCTATGCATTTCCATATATATCTGTTCCAAATGCTGTGTGTTTGTGACTCATCTGCCATATTCAGATTATAAACTCCCAGAGGCCAGTTATTGAGCCTGAGTACAATGCAATTTCACAAGAATGGAGGGATGAAAGTGAATCGATGGGAAAAGGGCTTTGGGTTCATTAATTGCTAAACCCCCTTAGATGAACTACCCCAAGGACCAGTTATATATTTAAATTGAAAAGTGAACTATGAAGCCATGGTACTCTCATAAAGGACCTTAAATATAGATACATTTCTAACCAGATTCTTAATAACTATTGTAGATGGTGATGATATAGGAGGAATATACAGGCAAACACAAGTGGTAAGACAGACAGATAGTTTAATTCTTGGATACAGCTGGGAAAATATAATCAACAAAGGATTCTAATATGCACAGGGGAGAGAGTGAAGTCATTAAAGATGATGGAGTGAGAGGACAGAAGAAAGGTCAGCTTCTTATAGATCCCTCCCCTCAAAAAAGGTAGCGAAGAAAATCACCAAAGAGAACTAGCTAATTTTTTTTAAATCACAGATACCAATGATCTAAATTTTTAAAAAGCATACAAAAAGGCACCCTAAAATTATAAAATGCAATAGAACAATTAAAGGAGACTAAACATCAGGAGCAACAGAGATGGGCAAAGGAGGCTGACAGCTATTGAGAAAGTCATCCTGAGATGAATAAATGATTCCTTCAATTCAATTAAACATGAGTAAATGGCTGGAGAGAAAAAATAAAGTCATGTTATATAAATGGAATGGAATATTATTGTGGAGCATAGTAAGAAATATCAAATAAGAGAAATTCAGAGAGATATAGGAAGAATGAGAGGAAATAATACAGAATAAAGTAAACTGAACCAAAGAAAAATAAACTCAATGACTATGGCAAAGTGAGGAGGTCATTAAAATGAAGCCAAATTTTGAATGGGAAAGACCAGTGAATGGCCTGAAAAACAGATAATGAAATACCTCTTCCCTTGCAACAGAAAGGTGTGACTACTGGGACAGAACATCATGTATATATTGTCAGATAGTCACCTCACCAGCTGTTGTTAAGTGTGTTTCTTTGTCACAAGGGATGGTTCATTTTGGAGGAGGACTGAAATGACCAAGATATGAGGACAAGGACATCAATAAACTATATTTTAAAATAAATTAAACACAATTGACACTGAAGAAAATTATGAGGCCAAATAAAATGAGTCTTACAAAAAGTATAGAAGAAAATCAAAAAATTAAAAAGTGAAAGATTAAAAAAAAGGATGAAAGGAAATCATGAAGAAAATAATCGATATGGAGAACACAATAGAAAGTCTCAAAAATCCATCAAAGCAACAAGGAGTCTATTTATGACAGTGGAAAATGGAATTATACACAACACAGAACAGCTGGAAATGCAGGGTCCCAAAATCATGGCATTATCCACAAGATGGGAAAACATACAAATCCAAGCCACAAACTGAGAACAGATTAGGATTGAACAATTTTGTGACCAATGATATCCCAGAGTACTTGGGAAAATTGAAAGAATTTGGAAACAGTATTTCAGAAAATCTAAGAAAACTTTCCAGAAATAGAGAAAACTGATTAAATACAGAATTAGTAAGGATCCACATGACCTTGAAAAGGAACCCCCCCCCCCCCCCCACTGAACACATCTAGGCTCTTAGCTAAAAAATGAGGACAAAATAGGAAAAGCTTCACAAAGAAGAAAAGATATAACTTATCAAAGAACAATTGGGATCACAGCAGACTTTTGGGGGAGGACATAGAAAAGATGGTAGAAAACATCTGGAAGCACATCAGCCTGGAATTCTCCAGACAGAAAAACTCCACATACTTGATGAAGAGAGGAGATGGATACTTGAAAAAAGATATTACAAGTGATTCTGGAGCAAATGTTGCTGAGCTGTTGCTGAGCTGTTTTCAGTTGTGTCTACTGATGTGACCGCATTTGGATTTTCTTGGCAAAGATACTGGAGGTTTGCCATTGTCTTTTCCAGTTCATTTTACAAATGAGGAACTGGGGCAAATAGAGTTAACTGATTTGCTCAGGGTTACCTAACTAGTAAGCGTCTTAGGTCAGATTTGAACTTAGAAAAATGAATCTTCTTGACTCTAGGCCTGGAACTCTATTCACTGCAGTGCCACTTAGCTGCTTTCGACAGGTAATAGGGAGCCATGGGCACCTATAGAATAAAAATGTGTTTAATAAGCTAAAGATAATCACTAAAGAGGTTGGGGAATAAATACTTATGAAGTACCTGAGCTACATATAAACACATATTCATATATCTGTAACATAAATATGTACATATACATATGTATGTATGTATGTGACTTGCCCTGGGTCATAAAGCTAGTGTATGCAGCTGGATTTGAACTCAGGATTTTCTGACTCCAGATCCAGTACTCTATTCACTGTTCTATCAGTGAAAACTAACCCTAACAACTAAAACAGGGGAAAGGAAACACCTTTTTACTTGGAAGTTCCTACAGGAAAAAAATTTGAGAAATTGATAAAAATGAGAAAAGACAAATTTCTAATATAGAGATACTCTGATGTAAGGAATATCAAGATAAAACCCAGGCTGAAGAAAATAATTTAGTAATGACTAAAAAACCAAATCCCAGAAGACAGCCATAAGGAACCTCTAGAATTGTTAGAAGGTTAATAAAAGAAGTGATAGACGGGACAGGGAATGCAATTAAAACTCAATTAAAAAAACTCACAAGGACAATGAAGAAATTAAAATCAGAACTGGGAACCTTAACAAAACAAAGGTCACCCTGAAAAACAACAGAAGGGGAAAAAAAGAGAACTTTCTCATCCCTTTTTACCATCATGAGAGCCTAATGGTACTTGGCTGGTGTTTAATAAGTGCTTGTTGACTCAATGATTTATTGAAGTCCAAGCACAATTCAGCACTAAGAAAGGAAATGAAAGAGGGGGTGTGATTTCCAAAAAAAGCAAAGAAAAATGGCTTACATCCAAAAACACTTTACCCTGAAAAATTGAATATAAATTTAAAGGAAACAAAAATAAACTTTTAAACAGAAACGATAACTACTAAGTATCCCAGTCCAAACAAGGAAAAAACTGGAAAGAGTATTTGAAATATAAACACAGTGAACAAAAAGAACTTAAGAAACATAAATACAAGTTTGAACAGTTCAAAAGAGCTAAGTGATGATCTAGTATTATCATTATGAATTGAGGAGACCCGTTTCATCCAAGAGTCACAAAATATATATAAGCATTGGGCTCAGGCGTACAAAAGTCAACAAAACAAAAATAAACACCCTAGGAGGATAGGGGAGAAGGAGGGAAAAAAACACTCACTTTTCTTAAAAAACACCTTGACAAACATAAGAATAAAATAACCTTTGCTTCTCCTGTTTAAATGTACCTATCCAAAACAAAGAGTTAGAATTATTTTTAAAGGGAAAACATTGGAAAGTTTCCCAATAATATGAAGAATAAAGCAAGGATACCCATTATCTCAGCTTTTATTTAACAGAACACTAGAAATAATTGCTACAGCAATAAGACAAGACAAAGAAAGTGAGAAAACAAACACAGACAAAGCAGAGATGAAATTATTTCCCTCTTCAGATAACATTGTGGTTTACTTTGTTGCTTCCAGTGATTCAACTGCTCCCCAAATAATTGCAATAATTAATAACTTCAATAATATAAAACAAAGTCACAAAATCATAAGCCTGTATGCATAATATTAACAAAACCCTAGAGAATGTAAATGGAAGCAATACTAATTTAATAGAACAATGGATTGTATTAAATATATGCTTAGCCACATTTAGGAAACACATGGACAGGGCCTGGAATCAGGAAGACTTACCTTTCTGACATCAAATCTGGCTTCAGATTAGCTACGAGACCTGGGAAAGTCCCTTCACCCTGTCTCCCTCAGTTTCCTCATTTACAAAATGAGCTGGAGAAGGAAATGGCAAATTGTTTTAGCATCTTTCCCAAGAAAACCTCACATGGGGTCTGAACATGACTGAAACAACTGAACAACTACCACCACAACAACAAAATTAGGGAAACAAAAAATTAACAATTTTCTTTTTACAGCTGGGCTATGTCAATATATTAAAAATAAGTATGCTCTACCAATTACTCTATAGATTTAACACTATGGAGATCAAATTTCTAAATTTGATCAATGTAATAAGAATAATGTTTTCATAATAAAAGGTCAAGAATGTTCAATAAAAGATGAAAAAAGGAAGGAGAGGAACTTGACATCTTCAGATCTCAAATTTTAGCAAAAAGGAATCATTATCAAATGTCTTTCATGCTGGATAAAAAATAGAAATTAAATCAGTAAACTAGACTGTATTCATTAGACCTAGAAACAAAATGCAGATAGCACCTTAGTATCTGATGAACATAAGAACAAAAACTTCTGGAAAAATCATTTTTTAACAACTCCAAGGAAAGCAGGTTGGTGAAATACAGACTTAGGTTAGAATATTAGGCCTTATACCATCATAAATTCCAAATGAATAAGTGATCTAAATAAAGAAAAAAAACATTTCATTAATAAATCAGAGAAGAATATAAAGTTAAATCTTTCACAATTATGGAAAGAAGGATAATTAGCTAGATGAGTGTTAAGAAAAATCATAAAGGAAAAAATAATTTCCTTTATATAAAGTTAAAAAGCTTTTACCTAAATAAAACCA
Source organism: Myrmecobius fasciatus (assembly GCA_023553655.1). Classification (NCBI taxonomy): domain Eukaryota; kingdom Metazoa; phylum Chordata; class Mammalia; order Dasyuromorphia; family Myrmecobiidae; genus Myrmecobius; species Myrmecobius fasciatus. The sequence goes on along the minus strand of JAJPUD010002298.1, from coordinate 238,326 downwards.
ATAAATCAAGAATTAAAAGAATGAGAAAAATCTTACAAATCTGAAATCTCTATAGGGAAATCACATAGATATATGATTTGGAATCATGCCCCAGTACATAAGTGGTCAAAAGGCATGAACAATTTTCAGAAGAAGAAACACACTCAATAGCCACATGAGAAAATGTTCAAAATCACTAATATTCAGAGAAATGTAAATGAAAACAACTTTGAAGTACGTCTTCACAGTCATCAAGGTAGCAAAATGCTACAAATCCTCAAATACCAATCATTGAAGGGTTTTCCACTTAACTCAGCCATTTCTTAATTGGTGATTTTGTTGTGAATTAAGGTGCAAGTTCTGATTAACTCAAGTGAGGGGGTTATCCATTTTTATTAGTTTATTGGGTCCTGATGAGGAATGAATGAGTCACCAAGGAGCATAAAAGCTCTTAAGGACCAGGGAACATGCTTTCTTCTTGATGCTAGATATGCAAAGTTGACACTCAAAAAGAAGGTGGGGGGCTTTTTGATTGTTTTTTTCCTTTTAAATGGGACAGAGAGGAGATAATCTTCCAGGTTACTAAAGACTGTAGTGCTAGAGTAACCTAATGCCTCTATTTGAAGAGACAAATAAGTTTAGGGTTTTTAGACATAGGTTTCTGGATTTCCACTCCACACTAAGTCTTGGGGGGAGGGAAATGATATAACTGGAAATGATAAGGAGATAGCCTAGACTATTAATAAATTAGAGGTATTGGCTACAGTATATAGTTGCAGGGTGGTCATAAATGGGCTGCAACATATCACCAAATAATAATTGACACAGAATATATCATCTGGGAATTGTCTGACCAGAAGAGGAGTGACCATCCTGCAGAATGAGGAAAGAAAAATAGATGATGTGCCTAAGCACTACCCTGTTCCCCTGACATATCAAGAGCCTTCCAGTAGGAACTCTTCACCTTTTTGGCAGTCTGATAACGCCTATGGGACCCCTTTATAGTAGAATCATTTTTGAAATGAACAAAATAATAAAGTTAAAAAATAAAGCAATTATAATAAAATATAGATATAGCTTTTCAACAAGTTTATGGAGTCCAGATTCAGAACTCCTGTTATAAAGAAAGGACTTTAATGCACTAGCAAAATTATTTATGGAAGTTTTACAGTAAGACATGAATTATACAGGATGAGAAGATGCGAATGAACTCTGATGGGTACCACTGGAGAGAGCATTGGTCTCATGGATGACATTGCAGAGCCGATAAATAAATGGATATTCATTAATAATGGCAACTCAAAGGAAATAAGTCATAGCACTGGGCTCCCAACTGAACTTTCCAGTGATTCTTGGGGAGCAATTAAGTTTTTAACCACTGTGTCCCATAAACTCCCTTATAAATGATTTTGTAAAAGTTTTTTTTAAACATTTGCCCAAATAACTGGATTATTTCAGGAGCTGTGGGGAGAGGGGAAGATATAAAGTTGGTGGAGCTGAAACTGTGTTTTATATCCTCTGTTTTTTTTTTTTTACCAACAAAACATATTACAAGTATGACAATGGATTCTACAAAATAAGTACATCATTGTAACAACCTCAGCTGACATGTGCTTTGAGGTTTATAAAGCATTTCCCACATATCATCTTATGATCCTTATAAGAATCTTATGGCATAAAGTAGTTGCATGGCACTGTTAAATTGGAAGATTTCCAGAGGAGGGTAATCAGGAGAGCAGAGCATCAAGATCAATAAATCCACCAACAAGGCTTTATTATCAGGGATACAAAGACACAAAAGACAACAGACTATGGGATTAAGGAGCTCACTTGTACATATATAAGCACGTGTAAAATACACTCAAAGGGATTTGGGGCCCATGGCCTGTGAGGGTTGGTTGAAGGAAGGGGGGAGCGGCTAGCTTGAAGAGAAAGCTAAGGAAGAACATAGGGTTGTCTTTGAGCAGATGAAGGGTTACTGGGTGAAATGGATTCAACTTGCTCTGCTGATTCAGAAGGTGTAGGAAGAATGGGTAGATTTGGGCTTCATGTAAACAATAACTAACAATGAGAGGGATCTCAAAAGAGTTATTTCCATTTTTTTCCTCCCTCCCTCTTCTACCTACTCTCTCCCCAAGGCAGCAAGCAAATTGATAAAGATTATACATGTACAATTGATTTTTAACCTATTTCCATATGAACCATGCTGGGAAAGAAAAACCAGAACAAAAGGGAAAAACTACAAGAAAACAACATTAATGAAAAGGTGAAAATGCTATGCTCCGATTTACATTCAGTTTCCATAGTTCTTTCTCTGGATATGGATGGCATTTCCATCCAAGTCTATTGGAATTGTCTTAGATAATTGGATTGCTGAGAAGAGCTACATCTATCATAGTTGATCATCACACAATCTTGCTGTTACTGTGTGCAATGTTTTCCTGGTTCTGTGCATTTCACTCAGCATCAGTTTACATAAGTCTTTCCAAGCTTTCCTGAAATCGGCCTGCTCATTATTTTTTTTAATAATAATGCAAAATTACTTTTCAACATTCACCCTTGCAAAACCTTGTGTTCCACATTTTTCTCCCTCCTTTCCCCTCACCCTCTCCCCTAGACAGCAAGTAATCTAATATAGCTTGAACATGTGCATTTCCTCTAAACATATTTCTACATTTATTATGTTGCACAAGAAAAATCAGATCAAAAAAGGGGAAAATGAGAAAGGAAAAAACAAGCAAACAACAACAAAAAAGGTGAAAATACTATGCTGTGATCCACACTGGATTCCCATAGTCCTCTCTCTGGATGCAGATAGCTCTTTTCCATCACAAATCTTTTGGAATTGTTGAAAAAAGCCATGTCCATCACACTTGATCATCACATAATCTTGTTGTTGCCACATACAATGTTACCCTGATTCTATTCACTTCACTCAGCATCAGTTCCTGTAAGTCTCTCCAGGCCTCTCTGAAATCATCCCGCTGATTATTTCTTACAGAACAATAATATTCCATGACATTCATATACCATAACTTATTCAGCCATTCTCCAACTGATGAGCATCCACTCAGTTTCCAGTTTCTTGCTGCTATGAAAAGGGCTGCTACAAATATTTTTGCACAAGGGTCCTTTTCCCCTTTTTTCCTATCTCTTTGGGATACAGGTCCAGCAGAGATACTGCTGGAACAAAAGGTATGCATAGTTTGATAGCTCTTTGGGCATAGTTCCAGATCACTCTCCAGAATGACTGGATCAGTCCCCAACTCCACCAACAATGAATTAGTGCCCCAGTTTTTCCACATCCCCTCCTACATTTATCATTATCTTTTCCTGTCATCTTAGCCAATCTCAGAGGTGTGTAGTGGTACCTTGGAGTTATCTAAATTCACATTTCTCTAATCAAAAGAGATTTAGCTGCTCATCATTTCTTCCATGACATTCATATACCATAACTTATTCAGCCATTCTCCAACTAATGGGCATCCACTGAATTTCCAGTTCCTTGCATCACAAAAAGAGCTCCAACAAACATTTTTTCATATGTGAGTTCTTTCCCTTTATCTTATAAAGGGGATTCTTGACTGGATATGGGGTGAATTAAATAACCCCCCAAAGTCCCTTTCAAATAAATCTTTGATTCGGAGGATAGGCATTATTATTGCTATTCTACATCTGAAGTAACTGACCTAGAGAGAAGTTAGATGATCAACATGATCCCAAATCTCCCAAGTATTGGAGTCAGAATTTGAACTTACAACTCTTCTGACTTCAAGTTTTTTTTAGAAAGTAGAGGGCATGATCTTTGTAAAATATTTCGTAATCTCTGGTTTTCCAAGTGTTTTATACAAATCCTACATTTGATGTGATGGACTCTCTTCACGTACTAGATAATGATGGCAGTGTCATCTTATTTATTTATCTACTTCTTTGTGTGAGGCAATTTATGGAAGTTGTGACTTGTGGGGGTTTTGCGTGGAATTAAGTGACTTGCCCAGGGTCACACAGCTAGTACGTGATAAAGTGATAAGTGTCTGAAGCTGAATTTGAACTCAGCTCCTCCTAACTCCAGGATAAGTATTCTATCCACTGTGCCATCTAGCTGCCCCTACACCCATGTTATTATACTTCCTGGGAGAGCTATTATTATTATCATCATCACATATCTTTATCTAGACTTTTAAAACTTGTACATTCATTATGATCCTATGAGATGAATCAAAAACACAAGGCTCAGACATTAATTGAGCTCTTCATGATAACACAGATTCAGAGATGTGAATCTGGTTCTCCAGACCTCAAGTTCAGCATACTTCTCACAGCACAGCTCTAACTCATATTGTAAGGGATTTTACAGGTAGGATAAAACAGTATTATTTTCATTGATGATAGAAAAGAAAAAAAATAAAGTTAAATTAAGGTAGGAAAGATTGAATCCCTGACTACCCCATCAATTTATTCCTCTTACAAACTTCTCTAACTTTCTATATCTTTTGTAACTCCCACAATCTCAGCCACCCAAGTATATGACTCTGTACTTGTCTTCTCCATTCTCCATGTTCAAATGATTAACTTGCCTTATTTTTCTTATTTCTTTATCCCCCCCACTCATCACTTTCTCTCCATTTCCACAGCCAGCATCCTCAGACAGTCCTAACCTCTTTCTCAGAACATTGTATTAATTTCTCAATTGATTTCTTTAATTTTTGTGTCTTTCTTCTCTAGTAAAAAAATAACCGCTAAAATAACGTTCCTAAGGGATAGACTTGGCCATTTTTATTCCATAGCTCAGAAAGAGTCAGGGGCTTTCCAATTACTCCTAAGATAACCTACAGACACTTCAGCCTCAAATTTTAAGTCCTGTCCAATCAGACTTGCACCTCCTTTTCTTTTTCTTTTTTTTATTTTATTTGCATAACATATGTGTGGGTAATTCTTCAACAATAACCCTTACATAGCTTTCCGTTACAAATTTTTCCCCCCTAGTCCCCACCCCTCCCCTAGATGGCAGGATATCCACTACATGTTAATTATGTTAAAATATTGGCAAATCGAATATATGTATACATATTTCCAAACTTGTCATTGTTGTGCAAGAAAAATCTTGTCTACACAAACAATATATCAGATAAAGGAAACACAATGTAAGCAAACATCAATCAAGGAGTATGAGAATGTTATGTTGTGGTCCACATTTCGCATCCCTCTCTCTGGGTGTATATGGCTTTCTTCAGTGAACAATTGGAGGTGGTTTGAAACATTTCATTGTTGAAGAGAGCCATGTCCATCAGAATTAATCGTCATATAGTACTGTTGTTGCCGTGTATAATGATCTCCTGGTTCTGCTCATTTCACTCAGCATCAGTTCATGTAAGTCTCTCCAGGCCTCTCTGAAATCATCTTGCTGGTCATTTCTTACAGAACAATAATATTCCATAATATTCATATGCCATAATTTATTCAGCCATTCTCCAATTGAAGGGCATCTATTCAATTTCCAGTTTCTAGCCACTACAAAAAGGGCTGCCACAAACATTCTTGCACAGGTGGGGCCCTTTCCTTCCTTTATGATTTCTTTGGGATATAAGTCCAATAGAAATACTGCTGGGTCAAAGGGTATGCACAGGTTGATAACTTTTTGAGCATAGCTCCAAATTGCTCTCCAGAATGGCTGTATCCGTCCACAGCTCCACCAACAATGCATCAGTGTCCCAGGCCTCCCACAACCCCTCCAACATTCATCATTAACTTTTCCTGTCATTTTAGCCAATCTGACAGGTGTGAAGTGGTATCTCAGGGTTGTCTTGATTACTTGCACCTCCTTTTTAAGACATTGCAAGTTACTCCTTTTCATCAATCAATATTACAAGCAAGACGGCCTATTGCAGAGTTTCCAAAATCCAGTCTTCTACCTGCCATTTCTATGCTTTACCATGAGCAAAAATGCACTCACTGCAAACCTTGGACCCTCAAAACAGCATCACAGATCAAGAACTGCGAGGGGCCTCAAAGGTTAGCTCGTAAAACCTTCTCATTTCAGTGGAGAGACTTGGCCACGACCACACATCAATCTAGAGCTAGAAGGGCCTTGAGAGTCCATTGGTTACAATCACTCATTTTACAGAGAAGGAAACTGAGCCCCAGAAAAGCAAAGGACTTCCCTGATGTCACATGACTAAGAACTTCAAGCCAGGGCCTTCAAGTGAGTCAATACTGATTTCCATCCAGGCTCAATTCCTGACTCTTTCCCCAAAGTTGTTAATGAGTTGTCCCTCATCAAGCTGCCTTTTATTTATAGGTGTTTACTTGCTATATACCCTGAGTGGAAAGTGCGCTCCTTGAGACGAGGGTTTGTATTATGGTTGTGCAGGTTTAGATTTTTGCCATGACCTCCTAAGTGTTTAAGACAGTGCCTGGGCCTACAGTAGGCACTTTTACAAGTCCTTTTCCAATAAAATCTTCTCAGTTGTTAGTTGTTTGAATTACCCTACTTTTACTTGCCTGTCTGTGTACATATACTGGGACGACTAGTGCATAGAGCATCAGGGTTAGAGTCAGTCAGGAAGACTCATCTTCATCAGTTAAAATCTGGCTTCAGACACAGCGTGACCTCAATAAAATGAAGAGGTTGCAGGAGGTGCCCCCCCTGAAGGCCCTTCTAGATCAGTGAACTCATGATTCACCTCTGGTCTACCCTGTGCCTTTTCCATCAGTGGAGACAATAGTAGCTAACACCTTTCCTTGCCTAACACACACCAGCTTTAGAGTAGGTTTCTTTTTTTTTTCTTTTTCTTTTTTTTTGTTTTTTTACTAAGGCAATTGAGGTTAAATGACTTGCCCAGGGTCACACAGCTAAGGAATGTTAAGTGTCTGAGACCAGATTTGAACTCAGGTCTTTCTGACTTTAGGGCTGGTGCTAGAGTAGGGTTCTTAACCTTTTTTGAGCTACAGACAGCTCACAGCTTTGGCCATGAAGTCTGGTGAAGCCTTTACAGGGACCTAGTACATTGAGTTAAACTTAAGAGTCAGGGAAAACTAAATTCAATCCTGTCTGAGCCTTTAACTAGCTGGGTGACCCTAAAGAAAACAAATGACTTTACCTCTTCTTGCCTTAGTTTCCTCCCCTGTAAAATGGGGATAATAATAGCACCTACCTCATAGAATTGTTTTGAGAATCAAATGAGATAAAGCATGTAAATTACTTTGTAAAATTAAATTCTATTATTGTTAACTATGATTAATAATATTTTTGTATCCATAAAACAAAATAAGATTGCAAAGGAAACCAAAGGTTAGTAATAAGAGAAAGCTTTTTTTCCCCTCTATCCTAGTCTAAATACCCTATGAAATTTGATCTGAATAGACCCAGATCCATGCCTCAGAGGGATATATCTTTGGGTCATCCGCCACTATGATCCAGAAGTATGTGTGTACCCGAGGAAGGCCCGAGTCAATGACACAATGGGAGCTGCTAGAAAAGTAATTCCAGAGATCCCAAATTTCAACGGAGAGACAAAGGGAAAGTCTGAGCTCTTCCCAGCATCCAAAGGGATGAGAAGAAAGACATGTGTATCTGTCAGAAAAATGACTATTAAAATAGACAATGAAACAGCTGAAAGGAAGATGCACAAACAGGGTCTGGGTAGTTATCGATGTGACAACCTCAGAAGGGCAGCGGAGTGAGTTACCCAATTAAGGAGGCTTGGACAGAGAGCAAGCTGGACTGCTGAGGCCAGACATTTCAGCAAAGACTCGGAAACAATTAATAGTGGCAAATTTAGGAAAGAGAATAGATATCGATAAAAAAAAGTGTTCCTATAATGCCATCCCAGCTCTGTGATGTAATTAGAGGCTGCCACTTCTCATTTTCTCTAGTATAATATCCTGGGTCTCATAACTGACCTTTAATATAGAATTAATTTTTGATAAAAATAGCCATTAAGACCATGAATACTGTATGATTAATGTACCATATGATTGTATGAACTGTATGCTTGCCAGAGTAAATGTATCATGTAATTGCATGAATAAATGTAAAATTATATGATTAAATATAATAGTCTCTGTCCATTGCAACTGAGTTTTATAGCGGAGAAAAGAGTCAGAAGATGTGACTTCTCCACAAGGGTCACCCCCAGCTATAAGGCAGTACTGTCCCCTTGCTTTCCTCCTCAATTTGGCCCATTTTGACCTCTGGCCCTTGACCCCCAACTACCTAACAACCTACTTGCTTCCAAGGAGGCAAAAGAAACAAAGGACCACCCAGCCTCTTCTCTCCTGAACAAAATGGAAACGCCTGGTTCTGGTGGGGGAGACGTGCTCCTTGGGGGGTGGGGGTGGGGGGGACTGCTGCATAAATTTTCAGAGGAGTCTTAGAGCTGCAGAATCCCTTTTAGTTTAGATAAAGCAAAGCTTTCATGGGCTTAGAGGAAATTTTCAGCCTCTTTTGGTAAGAAAAGGAGTGTAATGGAAAGGATACTTGCCCTGGAATCAGAGGACCTAGATTCAAATCCTAAACTCTTCTCAATCTGGTTCACACGATTTTGAATAAGACAATTCCTCTCCAGCTTGAGTTCTCTCATATGTAGAATGAGAGTGTCGGATCAGACGACCTTCTAGCTCTAAATCTATCATTTAGAGGCCTCACTCTTTTTTTTTTATTAAAGCTTTTTATTTGTATAACATATATATGGGTAGTTCCCCAACATTGATCTTTACAAAGCTTTCCATTACAAATTTTACCCCCAGTCCCCTCCCCTCCCCTAGATGGCAGGAAGTCCACTACATGTTAATAATGTTGAAATGCTTGACATGTTATGCAAGAAAAATCCTATCTACAAGAAAAAAAAAGAATCAGAGAAAGGTAACACAATGCAAGCAAATGTCAATAGAGATCATGAAAATGTTACGTTGTGGTCCATATTTCATTTCCCTCACTCTGGTTGTATATGGTTTTTTTCAGTGAACAATTGGAACTGGTTTGAGACAATTCTTTGTTGCAGAGAGCCACGTCCATCAGAATTGATCATCATGTAATACTGTTGTTGCTGTGTATGATAATCTCCTGGTTCTGCTTGTTTCACTCAGCATCAGTTCATGCAAGTCCCTCCAGTGCTCTCTGAAATCGTCCTGCTGGTCGTTTCTTACAGAGCAATAATATTCCATAACATTCATATACCATAATTTATTCAGCCACTCTCCAATTGATGGGCATCCCTTCAGTTTCCAGTTTCTAGCCACTACAAAAAGGGCTGCCACAAACATTCTTGCACATGTGGGGCCCTTTCCCTCCTCTAAGATCTCTTTGGGATATAGGCCCAGTAGAAACACTGCTGGGTCAAAGGGTATGCACAGTTTGATGGCTTTTTGAGCATAGCTCCAAATTGCTCTCCAGAATGGTTGGATCCGTTCACAGTTCCACCAACAATGTATTAGTGTCCCTGTTTTCCCACATCCCCTCCAACATTCATCGTTATCTTTTCCTGTCATTTTAGCCAATCTGACAGGTGTGTCGTGGTACCTCAGAGTTGTCTTAATTTGCATTTCTCTGATCAATAGTGATTTGGAGCAACTTTTCATATGACTAGAGATGGTTTTAATTTCATCATCTGAAAATTGTCTGTTCATATCCCTTGACCACTTATCTATTGAAGAGGGGCTTGAATTCTTATATATATATGAGACAATTCTCTATATATTTTAGAAATGAGGCCTTTATCACAACCATTAAATGTAAAGATGATTTCCCAATTTGATGCTTCCTTCCTAATCTTGTCTGCATTTGTTTTGTTTGTGCAGAAACTTTTTAACTTAATATAATCAAAATTATCCATCTGGTGTTCAAATAGGAGTTCCAGGTCTTCTTTGGACATAAATTTATTCCATCTCCAGAGGTCTGAGAGATAAACTATATTATGTTCCTCTAACTTGCTTACAAAGTCCCTCTTTATATCTAGATCATGAACCCATTTAGATCTTATCTTGGTATGTGGTGGCCTCACTCTTTAAGACAAAAAAAAAACTCCTGTTAGGAACAAAAAAGTCTTAAAAAGTTTAATTCAGACTAATTCGATCTTGCTCTTCCTCTTATACTCTACATTTTAGACATACTCTCCTACTCAATATTCCTTCCTTCAGGACATTATACATTTGCACAGGCTATCTCCCCCCCCACCCCCTACCCCCGTGCCTATAATGCTCAGCTTCTCCAATTCTACAGCTCAGAATGTCTAGTTCAAGGGTCATCTTCTTCCAGAGATCTTTCCTGATTCCCTCAGGACATACTGAACTCAGGACATTCCCTCTCCCCACCTCGAAACTCGCTGGGTATTTAATTTTGTGTATATCTTGTCTTAGCTTATTTGTGAGCTTCTTATGTCATGCCCTCGAGGACAGGGAGCATCTCACTTCTGTCCTTTGATCTCTGGAGGTCAGCACACTCTCTGGCACATAACGGAATCCATGTATGTATCCATTTATTGCTTTACTTTAAAGGAAACTCTTAATAAATGCTCATTGATCACTTCATCAATCATTTTTTGCTTCTTTCCAAGTTTCCCATGTGTCTGGCACCCCACTAAGACCGGGGGCTGCCAAAGACAAAATGGAGCTGGGCTCTGATCACAAGCTGATATTCTTCCAGGGGTTACACTCTATAGGAGTCAAGTCTCAAAAGCACTTTAGTCACCAGTGTTTTTATTTTCATTGTTTTCACTTTGCTATCAAGAATCCTATTGTCAGGACCAGAGCTGTGTTCTTGGTTCCTTTTCACTTTCCCCTAATGATTTCTGCTATAGCTCAAGTCGACTTCTCTACCTCTCCTGTCCTCCGATCCTCCTCCCTTGCCCTCACCACCACCACCAACACACACACACACACACACACACACACACACACACACCCCTTACTTTCACTTAGTTTTTGCTCTCTAAAGGGCACCACTGTAAGGGGACAGTTCTTTCAGGGCGTCGCTTTCACTTTTTCAGGCAGGACTATTTTTTGTTGCAAAAGGAGATAATAGATTTTCGAATGTTTTCTTTGAGCTGGACTGACATTTAGGAGGTCTCTGTTATTATCTATCTGGGGACTTGTTAAAAATACAGGGTGGGAGAGATGTTATATTTTTGTTTCAGGTATTGAACTTGTTCTATCAAAGGATCCTGTGGCTTTTAAGAATCTTTGGCTGTCCTTTGTCTATTCCTATTTCTCACACTGCTGGGCTTTTTCTGCCAAGGACCTTTAGTGTCCGAAGCGATAACTGGCTCGAGACTGGCAAGCAAGCTGGCATACAACAACCACCACCACAACAAAAATCAATAGCATTTTCAAAGATTAAGCTGAGCTCTTACTATCTACCACTAAAATGGGTTCTTTCTCCGGTCCTTTCTGGCCTTGAAAGATTTCTTTGTTCACCCACCACAATGGCTGAAGCAATGAGCACATGTGAAAAGGGCTGAAGGTTTGTCTGGGCAAAGTAGCTTCAAAATCCCAAAGGTTTATCCAATTCTCATCTGGCAGGATGTCAAATCACGGCTCTAATATGCAGAACACAAGCTCTGGGAAACATCGGGTCACTTTGCTCCATCCCAGTTGGGGCCCTGACCGAAGGATCTTCACAAAGCAAATCCCCATGATGCTTAGCCAGTGCCAGAGTTGCCAGGGACTCGGGCTACTTTTGTTCTCTCCACTCCAGGGATGCGAAAGGGACACAAATTGTCGCTTATCTCGTAGTCCACCAGGCAAATCCCCAATTAATGATCGGTCCAGTTCATCCTGGTCCATCCATTTGATGGCTGCCCACTCATCCTCATGGTATTTAACTACTAGATCCTGAACAGGCAACATAACAAGACGGAAAGGAGATGGGACTCGGATTCTGTAGAGGCTGATCCCTATGGCTGGAGCACCCTCCCTCCTTACCACTGCCTCTGAAATACGTGCTTTCCTTCAAGGCTCTGTATGCTCAGATGCAAGCTCCCAAAGTTGAGCTTCATCCCTCACTATCCAGCCCTTTCCCCATTGCTTGGATCCCTCCACTTATTCTGTATTTGTTATGCATGTCTTTGTCATCCCTGAGGCAGATTTCCCACCCTGTTGGCCCCCATGAACTCATAAACATTGTTGTACATGAGGCATATTTAGAATCTGCCTCCCTTCTTTGAGGTCCTTGGCCATATTTTTTAAAAAAATGACTGCTTCGGTTTACTGGCTCACTGATTGCTGGTCCAAATAAATTCGGGAGACTTTCCATAGATTTTTGCTTACAACCGAGGCAGCACATTGGGCTCCAGGAGATTTTGACTTGGTGAGTCAAACTCTTCGCCATCCACAGAGGAAAAGAGATCATGGGATTGCAGCTCTGGAGTTGGAAGGACTACAGAATTCATGCATACTCAAAAAAAATCTCAGTTTCTGAATGAGGAAATGGAGACCCAGGGAAGAGAAATGACTTTTCCAGGATCATACAGTTAGCAAGTATCTGAGAGGGGATTCTAACCTAGACTCCACCCATTCCAGTGTTCTATCTACTATACAACACTGCTTCTAATAGCAGGATAACAACTTGATGCAAGCCTTCTCTTTTTGAGCTCCATCAAAAAAGGTAAACAAAACTAGAATAATAACAGTACCTGGAAGTACCACTATGAGATTCAAGTAATAAAACAGATGAAAGTGTTCAGAAAACTGATGGTGCAGTGGATACGTGGAATATGGAAGACCTGAGTTGAAACCCAGCCTCAGATTTTTATTAGCTGGATGGCCCAGGACAAGTCACTTAACTCTGCTTACCTCAGTTTCCTCATCTGTAAAATGAGCTGCAGCAAGAATTAGCAAGCCACTCCAGTATCTTTGTCAAGCAAACCTCCAAATGGAGACCCAAAGAGTGGGACACTACTGAACAACAACAACAGAAAAAGAAGATATTACTGTTATTTATACAGTCTTTGCTGCAACCTATTGTTTGGGTCCCGATTGACCCAGATTGAATGTAAATAGCAATCATTTCTGCTTTGACCAGAAACCCTGAGAGAAACCTCCCAGATTCGTTTATTTAATTTTTTTTTCATTAAGTGGAAGAAGACATTCTTTGCCTCAGTTGCTCCCTAATCTTAATCACTGGGTATTGCTTCAGTCAAAGCGAGACCTATTGAAGACCCTAGCTTACGAAGGCCAAGGTCTCCCACTACATTTAGGACCATTTCCAGTCATCCAGATCTATATCTGGTCACTGGACCCAGATGGCTCTGGAGGGGAAAGTGAGACCCTTCTCCAGCCTCCCTCACTTAAATCCGATTCACTTGCATGTCATGGAATCACCTCCCTTTGACAGGGTCCTCTTCAAGAATGAAGATAAACAATAACCTTTGTGAGACACTACTGGACTTCTCTATTTTTTTCATGTATGTTTCTTTGTTTCCCAGTTAGATTGTGATCAATATTCCAGCCTTCCTGGTCTTCTCATTGTTTCTCACATGATGATTTTTCTCCCATCACTGTACCTTTGCCTTTGTATTCTTTCCTTTACCTCCACTTCCCCTGTTGGTTCCTTCAAGACTCAGCTTAAAACACCTTCACCTTATTTCTGCTTCACATATGTTATGTCCCTCCGTGAAAATAAGCTCCTTGAGGAAAAGGATGATTTCACTTTTATCTTTGTAAATTTAGCACACAGTAGGTGCTCAATTAATGTCTGTGAATTACTGGTAACTGAAGAGAACAATCAATGAATCAATCAAGTATCAATCAAACAAGTATCAAATGGCGACACCAAGCTAGGTACAAAGACAAAAATAAGAGAAGCACTGCCCTTAAGAAGGTGATAGTCTAATCAATCACAAAGCAAACGTTTATGAAGCATCTTCTGTATACATCAAGATATTCCAAACAGGACTTGTTGCAATAGCAAATAACTAGAAAGTGGATCAGAGCACATTCAAACAAGTTGTATACGTGAGCATGATAGACTGCTACCATAAGAAATGATGAACAATTAGAAGAGACACGGGAAGACCAGTAGAACCAAGAAGGATGTAAACAGAACCAATGACAACAAAATAAATGGGGAAAAGAGGGAGGGAAAATTAGAACTGAATATCAAGCAGGAAAAATGATCAAGGTTGTTCTCAAGAAAGAGATGAAAAAAATATCCCTTTTATTTGTCTAGAGGTGGCAGACTACGGGTGTGGAACACTAGATAATAGTATCAGATTTAGTGCGATAAAGTTTTGCTTTCTCTTTCTCTTTTTTCTTTGATATAATGAGGAAGACTACTAGCATTTCTGTAGTACTTTAAGGTTTGCAAAGCATTTTTAATTACCTCATTTAATCCTCATGGCAAGCCTGGGAGGTAGGTGCTTTTATTTTCTCCATTTTAGAGATAAGAAAACAGAAACAGAAAGAGGTTATGTGACTTGGTCAGGATCACAAAACTAATAAGGATGGAGACCACATTTGTTATAAGGAATGGCTCCCGAGGGGTGCTAGTGGGGGTGGACTGGAAATTAATTCAATGTGAAAAGAAAACTTATGAATAACATTTAATCTTTTATGTTCATTTTTAATTTTTGGCAATTTATTTATTTATTTTATTTTTTAAAGCATATGCATAGATAATTTTCAATGCTCACCTTTGCAAAACCTCGTGTTCTGAATTTTTTCTCCTTCCCTTCTCCCCAGCCCCTCCCCTAGATGGCAAGCAATCCAATATATGTGAAACATAAGATTTAAGTTTTTTAAGAGATGATAGATTTCAGTTTAATATAACAGGTCGTGATGGGTTAATTGCTGTCCATGTATTCCCCCCCAGATTCTATGAAGCCCTCTGCCAGTTAAACCTTCCACAAGGGGTCTTATAGAGGAACTGAGCCTTGAAGGGTAGGAATACCTGGTTTTCCGCCAGAACAAGAAGAGAAATTATTGGGGGGAAGCAAAGAGGGTTTCTGGTGCCCCATCAAATCTTACCTTGCTTATTGCCATTGAGGGTATCCATGCCCTCCTCCCATACTCTCTATATGAGAAAGCGCAGGCAGAATACAAAGTGCTCTCATTGTATTTGTCTAAATACAGTAATGGGATGTAGCATCTTCCTTCCCCAGCAGTAGAGATGATGGGCTAATATGTCAGGCCTCCCCAAGCAGTGAACTTTGCTAATGGTGCCAACAAATACCCTGCAGGGACCCCATTTTTCTATTCCTTCCCCAGCCAAATGTTCTCTGGGAGAAAAATGGCCCCAGTGAAGCGGATCGCCAAAGCTTTTTGAATGGATTCCTAGAAACACTTCCTGATATTTTCCCAGACGAATATTCTGAGCTGTGGGCTGGGTTTTCATCTTCAGCACCTTTCCCTGGACCTTTGGACTTGCTCAAAAGTACACGCCGGTGACAGGTAAACTCATCACATTTCTTTCCCTTACCCAGTCTGGCGTCTAGCTCCAGGGGTGGAGTGTGGGTAAAGGAAGCCCTCTGTTTCCCCCGAAAACACTCAGATAATTTATGAGCCAAATAATAATGAACGAGGGTTGCCACATTAGGAGAGAGTGCCTCTGACCTGCTCCCACTCACAGTTTGTGAGCTCATTTTCATTGGGCCATTTCTTTGAGATGTTCTTGAATTTTCTTCCTTTTATATTGAGATGCCATTTATTTTTTTAAACTCTGTTGGGAAGAACGACACTGCTGAAAGTCACCAAAGGAACAAAACTGACACTGTCATTCGCCAGTTATTTTTTTAACCTGTAGACATAATTAGAGGTTCACAAGTTTCTCTCACATCACCCTGTTAGGTGAAGGATTTGTCACGAAGGGAATAGTGGAGATGGAGTGCTGAATGTTGTGGTGATATTGCTAGGGCCCTTACAATTAAAATGTTTACTTTGGATAGCGTTTAAAAACAAAGGTTTGCTCATGTTTTAGGGTTTATAGCATGCTTCCTTCAGAAAAGAATCTCCCATGCTACCTCTTTGTGAGCCTTCCCTTGTAACACAGACAATTAAGCAAAATAAACCAACACAATGACCACAACTGAGGGTGTTTACAAAATTCTGGACCTGCAGTCCCTTGGTCTCCAAGGAAAGGAGGGAACTGAATTTCCTTGTATCTCTTCCAGTTCCAAGATTAGTAATGATCATTAATTTTAGATTTGAGTTTGTATACTTACCATGTTACAAAAGAAACATTTTGAACCTGCTTCCTTTGCATTTCATTACCTCCTACCTCTGAGAAGTAATATTACGTATGTCGAGCTGATGGAGCCATCAAAGCGCTATGTTGGTTTGGACAGTCCTGTATGACTTTTACTCAACACAAGAGTTTGAACCAAGGGGGGGAGCCTCTTCACTTGGCAGATTAAGGGGAACAAACTCAACAAAAACACCCACTGGCATCTCTGGTTTCCTGGTTTCTGGATACACTGAGTCAGTTGGATACACAACATCTGCTCTCTATGGGAGCTAGCAGCCTTCTATAAAATGACGAATACTTGGCTAGGGAACTAGTGTACTGTGTTTTCCATGTACGAATCTCACTAAGGATTCTTCTCTGACTTTGATCCAGCTTGGCAATGCACTATCCCCAAAGAAGAAATCCAGTAGAGTTAGCTAAACATATGAGGTTTTGGCCAGCTTCTATTAGCAGGAACAATTAAAATTAATATTCTTGAACCAATCAGACTTTAGCCTTTTAGTAACACAAAACAAAGAAAAGAATTAGAGGACATTCTGAGCATAATTCTTCAACAGTATCTCCCCAGTGAGATGATTATATTCTAAGAAGAATATAAAATTCGAAGTCACTCAGGTTACAGAACTCACCCCTGACTTAAGGCAGAATAGGTAATACATTATACAATATCGCACACTCAGTATTGAAGGGGTTGTAGAAAGACAGATATACCAATTCATTACTGATGGAGGTGTGCATTGATTAAAAACAGTTCTGGAAACGAATTTGTAATTTTGCAAAAAAAGGTGACTGAAATGTCCAAATCCTTTGACTTTGAGATTGCACAGTTAGGAATCAACATACCCCAGAGAGTTCATTCACAAAAAGGCATTCTCCACAGACACCAAAACATTTATATTATCCTTTGTTATGGCAGCAAAGAATTAGAAATGTAATAGATGTCCACCAATTAGGAAATGGTTAAGCAAAATAGAATTTTGTAATACCATGATAAATACAGAGAAACAGAGAAAGACTTATAAGAATGGATCCAAAATGAAGTAAGCAGAGCCAGGAAAGCAAGATAGACAATAGATGACTGCAGTAATGGAAATGCAAAAAAAAAAATCACCACAAAATAATCAAAACTGCAGGTAGTAAAAGTTTATAAAAGAACTGGGCTCAAGAGCTAAGAGAAGACACTTCTTCTGACTCCTTTGCCGAGATTGCAGCGTGCTAAGTTCCATAGGTATGACTTATTTTTTTTTTCACAACAAACATTTTTTTTCTAACTTTTTTCTTTTCCATTTAAAATCCTGTCTTCAGCAAAATCTTTCCTGATCCTCCTTAAAACTAAGGTCTTCCCTCTGTGATGATCTCCAGTTGATCTTATATGCAGCTTATTTGGACATAGTTGTTTGCATGTTGTCCTCCATGAGCTTCTTGAAAAGAGGAACTGTTGCCTTTTTTCTTCTTGTCTCCAGGGCTTAACACAGTGCCTGATACACAGTAGGTGCTTTATAAATGCTTGTTAACTTGACTTGACTTCTTACAAAGTAGGACTCTTTGCAAAGGGATAAGGGACAAGAGGCAGAAATCAGGGCAAGAAGAGAAAAAGATAATAATAAAAATATATTATTAAAAAGATACCATCTTTGTGTTTTAAAATAAGGGATATTATCAGGATCAAATGAGAAAAATAAGCATGAAAAGGATTACTTCCAAGAAGTGGAAATACGGGTACTCAGGAGAAGGGATATTCTTTGTTTCAAAACAATAACAGTCTGTTGGAAGCATGTTACAGAAGCTTGTGAAGTCAACAGCCCCTGCCCTGCTACAAAAGGGGATGTCTGAATTGCTAGTCCCAGCCCCAGAAGCTCCCCTAGATTCTCTCTCGTATTTCCAACTCTGCAGGACATTTCCACCTGAATATCCAGAGAATGCAAACTCAACAGGTCCCAAACTGAATTAATTTGTGTAACACAGGGCAAGTCACTCGTCTACTTTGGGCCTTGTTGTCCACAAGTATAAAATAAGAATGAGAGGATGGGATTACATAAAAGAGTGTTTCTACAACTTGATCTATGATTCTATAATTTCTCCCCAAACCTTTAAATTGCAGTTATTAGCATAGATGTCTCCCTTGACTACATTGTAAGCTCCCGGGGGCCATGGACTTGCACAGAGTAAGCATTCAAGAAACACTTGGAGAATTAATAATCTAAACTACTTTATAGTCCTATTTTGGAGGCCAGAGGGGAGCTTTCATTACTTTTCCCTGGCATTTGCCATAGTATTGCAAACAATAAACACCACCAGTTTCAATGACTTGTAATTTCATTGCTTTATGGACACAAATAACAACTCCTCAATTAGTCTCTGGCCAAAACTATTAACATTTTGGGAAACTCTTTGCTCCGTACTTCCTTCCTACCTAATTCCAAAGGTGATGTAACTGAGGTCAAGAAAAGAGCATCATGATGTGTTACCCAGGATTAATAAAACTGATCCCATAGCCCCTTGGGCCACCATTATTATGATGAGAAGAGAAACCAGCTGAAGCGCCCCTTTCTTTACAAAGTCCTAAAAACCTTGGAATTGCAGTTTTGAATTCTGGCCAGCCCTTGGGGTCCATCGATCACTCCAAACCTTACTGAGCCAAATTCTCAAACCGATTTCTAGTCTTTACCCCTTAGCTCCATGATGCTTACCAGAGCGAAAACTCCTCAGGTGAAAATCTCTCTCCTCCCTGCCTGGGGTCCAGATCTAAGTATCCAACCCCAAACCTTCTCCTGAATCCAAGTCTTACTTATCTGATAGAGTCTTTCAATATGAGCTCTACCATTTACTTCTTTCATTACCTAGGGCAAAGCATTTCACTTAGTTGGGCAACAGTTTCCTCCTTCATAGATGAGGAGTTTGGGTGAAATGACCATTCTAAAACCGATACCATGCATTCTACCTGGATGTACTATTTATATCTCAAACTCAAAATGTTCAAAAGAAAACTTTCTCTGCCTGGAGCCTCACCTCATTGATAATTCCCCATTATTCTCTGTGAGGGCACCACTATGCTATGTCACCTTAGTTTCCAATCACGAGATCCTTCTCTTGCTCTCAATTGTGGCATTCAAGCATTTTCCAAGTCTTCTATGATTCTACCTCTCTAATATCTCTTATACTGTCCCCTTCTCTCTGCTGATATTGG
>JAJPUD010002298.1:182074-218973 GCA_023553655.1 Myrmecobius fasciatus | reverse complement strand
TTTTCCTGTATTTGTATTAAAAACAGAGATCAAGTGGATGTTTGCCTTTCTGCTTCCCTTTCCAAACAATGCTGCTCTTCATGGTGGCTTAAATAATCTTCCTAAAGCAGAGTTCTGCCCTTACTCTCCCATCCAAAAAAGTTAAGAGCTTTCCTACTATCTCTACAATGAAATATTCACCCTCTGGTGGGCATTTCAGAGTCTCCATGAACTTTCTATCATAATTTCCTATCATTCTCCTTCACAGACTTTACATTTCAATAAAACTGCAATACTACCTGTTCCTGAAATGCACTTCCTCCTCATCGCTGCTTTCAAGAAACCTCAGCTTCCTTCAAGACTCAGCTCTAGCTCTACCTTTTTCACAAAGCTTTCTCTCATCTTTCTGACCCTCACATGAGCTTGTATTTCCTTAATCTTTTTGCATAGAAATCTTTTACTGTAAAGTAAGGCCTTTAAGAACAAGGATGGTTTTCATTTATTATTGTTTTTCCACCCAATGACAACTTCATACAGAACAATCATTTAATAATTGTTTTAAATTAAGTGGAATGACTCTGTAGCCAATCTGATGATGTCTCCCTCTCTACAGTTGCTAAGTCATAGCATTATATGCAAGACACATAGGCTTTCATGCTCAGTTCATAGTTAAAGCTTTTCCATCTTGACATAGCCTTTGAGAACATGGGTCCCAGGTCTCGAGGCGATTGTGGTTGAAAAGGGGAGATTCAACATGTATATCCTCCTTCACCACAACAAGGCATCTGAAGAGTGGACAGGTGGTAATCTATATTCTTGGGATGGAACAGTCATATCATTGGGCTCATAGACTCATTGAGATTTTAAATAACTTTAGTCCGTTTCATGCTAAATCTCAAAGAAATTACCTCTAAAACTCCTTAAAATATGTATAAATCTATTATGTGATATCCATTCATTTGTGAAACATCCATTCAGTACCTACTGTGTGCCATAATAATCTTAAGATTCCCATTGATGTTCCTCATTTATAGTCACACCTCTAGCAGCTTTTTGAGAAGGGAAACTTTTAATGTCTCCAAATTCCCCAGTGGTTTTTTTTTTTGTCCTCCAGTCTCTTTCTATATCCGTTTCTCTGATTGTCAGAGTAAAAGAATAATTCACACTGTTTTCCTCTCTGTTGTGCATCTTCATTACTCCAGGGCCATCTTGGCGGGGTACGTTTTGTATGGTTTTCTTCCCCCCCCATGTGGACCATTCACAAATTACACAGTAAAATCGAAATCAGAGCAGGAAAACTGTGGCAGTAATTTACAATTTAGGCTCTGGGGGTGCTGGATTGAGAGGGCAGGCAGTGCCCTTCTGGGAGAGAAACCAGAGGCGATTGCTATTGGAAGACAGACTTGCCTCTGTTGGAAGTGCAGCAGGGATCTCGAGGAAGTTCTGTGATGGCTAACTTCTAAAGGAAAGCCCTAGACAGGAGCTCCTTTAGTAGTTTGTATTCCTTATTGACTTTTGAGAACAAAGTCATTCCTATTTTTACTCTGGAGAATATTTTAAAAGTTCCTTTATAAGTAATACCACAAAAGCAACGCCATGTTTGCCTCCCATGTTGAAGGAACAGGCTTGACTATCAGGAAGACAATTCCATATTGTCCAAATGACTGCTCGTGTTCTGATGTGCCTCAAAGTGGTCTCCAGGACTTTAGTGCAGAACTCTTGAATAGTGCCAAACGTGCATATGAGTGCACTCCATCTCTCAGCTCCAGGCATTTTTTTCTGGCTCTCTCCCATACCCAGAATGCTCTTCTTCTTGAACTTGGCCTAATGACATCCCTAGCTTCTTTTCCAGGCATAGGGAACCTTTTTGTTCTGCCAGGGGTCATCTGGACATTTATAACATCCTTACTAGGTCACAGAAAATGATCAACTTAAAAGCTCAAGCAGTGAGAAATTTCTGTACCTAGCTTTCAGCTCATCATCACCTGCAGTCAGCTGCCTTAGCAAAATGAGGCCACTGGTGGGATATTCCCCCCTCCATTCCCTGCCTTAAACCCAAACTAAAATCCCACTTTCTATCTACAGCAAACATTCCCACCCTCACTTCATGCTAGTGCCAGTTAATTACTTCCAATATATCCAGGACACAGTTTGCTTTGTATATAATTATTTGCAATGTTGTCTTCTCCATCAGATTGTAAGCTCTTTGAGGGCAAGGACCGTCTTTTGCCTTTTTTTATATCTCTAGAGCTTATCAGAGGGCCTGGCACATAGTAGGCACTTCATAGAGGCTTACTGATTGATTGATAAATACTTTTCTTTGCTTAGCTGATTATTAAATAGTCAATGAGCATTAACCAAGTTCCCACTTGATATCAAGCTTTATGCTAGGAAGACAAACAACAAAACCACTCTCACCCTTAAGAAACTCACCTTCTATCAATAGAGACAGGATGGAAACAAAGAAGGACGTTAAAATTCATTCATTTTTAAGATAATTTAAGACAGTTTTAAGAGGCAGCCTGGAGAATTGATTGATCAGTCAATCAATCAATCAAGGAGCATTTAAGCACCTAATGTGTATCAGCTTTTTAGGGGGATTGGGGATCCAAAAGCAAACCTGAAATAATCACCTCTGCCCTCAAGGAATTTATATTCTCTCACAGGAGATGATTTTCAAAAATATGATATTAAATATATATATATATATATATATATATATACATACATATGCAATATAAAATAGGTTGCAGTTATGAGGGGAGAATGAATTCCAGGCAGGGGGCCAGTTTATGGAAAGACCGAGAGATGGGAGATGAAATGTCCGACGTGGGGAACAGCATGAAGGCCAGTTTGGTTGGAATGTGTGGTACGTGAAAGGGCATTCTGTACAATCAGTCTGGAAAGCTAGGCTGGAATCATGTTGTGAAGGACTTTAAATGAGAAACAAAGGAGCTTGTATTTAAGCCAAGAAGAAACTCCTAGAATTTACTGAGAAGGAGAATAACACACTCAAATTTGCCCTTTGTAAAGATCACTTTGGCAACTGACTGGACATAGGGAAGACTAAAGATAGGGAGACAAATTAATCAACAAGCATTTATTAGGTTCATTGTGCATGAGGCACAATATTGACTTGTGAGAATATAAAGAAAGGCAAAAACAAGTCCTGCCTTCAAGGAGCTTATATTCTAAAGCAGAGCTTCTAACATTTTTTCTACTTATGAAGCTTTTCTGCTTAAGAAATTTTTATGTGACCCTAGGTATAAAGGTAAATAAAATACTTATCCAAATCAAACATTTATTGATAATAAATCATAATTTTGCAAACCCAACATTCAGTTATGTGACCTCATATGGGGTTGTGAGCCACAGTTCAAGAAGCTTTGTTCAAAAGGTTGTCCTGATCTATATCTCATCACAGGACTCAGATGACTATGGAGACAAAGTGTGCCTGATGACTTTGCACAGCCCTCGGTCATTGAAATCCAATTCACTTGCACATGGTTCTCTTCCAGAAAGAAGGACAAAGAACAACATTTTAAAGATGGAGACCTTCGCAGAGAGAATAGGAAATAGGCATTGAGATCTGGGAATCATCTCTATGGTGGTTAAAATTAAGCCCTTATGGCTGAAGAGGTCACCAAATGTCTGAGAAGAGAAAGAAACCCATCATCTAGCTTGAGGTGTCACCACATGTCTAAGTAGAGAAGAGAAAGAGACCCATCATCTAGCTTGGGGTATCACCACATGTCTAAGTAGAGAAGAGAAAGAGACCCATCATCTAGCTTGGAGTACACTGACAGTTAGGGAACTGTAGATTAGGATGATGATCCTGCAAAGGACACTTCATATTATAGCCTTTTAGAACAGAGGGGTGCAGATTTTAAAATTTGTATCTATCCTCAATGTCTAATAATAATAATGACATGGCATTTTCATAGTACTTCAAATTTTGCAACGTATTTTACACACATGACCTCATGTGAATCTCACAACAATGAGTGAGCTAGGTGTTCTAAGAATCGTAACTTCTTAATTGGAAAAAATTTGACATCCAAGGGCTCTGATAAAGTCCTCATTTCTAAACTATATAGAAAATTGGCTCAAATTTTTGAGAATACAAGTCATTCTCCAAATGATAAATGGCCAAAGGATAGAAACAGACAATTTTTAGATGGAGAAATTGAAACCATCTCTAGTCATATGAAAAAATTCAAATTAAGAGAACTTTGAAGTACCACTACACACCTCTCAGATTAGCTAAGATAGCAGGAAAAGACAGTGATACATGTTGGAAAGGATGTAGGAAAACTGGGACACTAATACATTGTTGGAGGAGTTGTGAACTGATCCAACATTCTGGAGAACAATTTGGACCTGTGCTCAAAGGGCTACTGACTTTGCATACCCTTTGATCCATCGGTGTCTCTACTTGGCCTGTATCTTAAAGAGATCATAAAAAAGGGAAAAGGACCGATGTGTGCAAAAATGTTTGTGGCAGTCCTTTTTTTTAGTGGGAAGGAATTGGAAACTGAGTGGATACCCATTAATTGGAGAATGGCTGAATAAGTTATGGTCTATGAATGTCATGGAATATTATTGTTCCATGAAACGACCAGTGGGATGATTTCAAAGAGGCCTGGAGAGACTTGCATGAACTGATGAAGTAAGGAGAACCAAGAGAATGTTATACATAGCAACAGCAAGATTATGTGCTGCTCAACTGTGATGGACGTGGCTCTTTTCAACAATTCCAATTCCAATAGACTTATGATAGAGAGATCCATCTGCATCCAGAAAAAGATCTATAGGGATTGAATATGGATCACAACATAGTATTTTTACCTTTTTTGTTGTCTGCTTTCTTTTTCTTTCTCATTTTCTCTTTTTTGAGCTGATCTCTCTTGTACAGCATGATAAATGTGGAAATATGTATAGGAGAATTGCACATGTTTAACCTATATTGGATTATTTGCTGTCTAGGGGAGGGAAATGGGGAGAAGGAAAGGAGAAAAATGTGTAACCTAAGGTTTTGCAAGGGTGAATGTTGAAAACATGCATGTATTTTGAAAATAAAAAATTATGAAATTTCAAAAAAAGGAATCATAACTTCTCATTTTACTTAGAAGGAAGCTGCAGTTTAGAGAGACTAAGTAACTAACCCATGGGCATACAGGGAGGAAATGGCAAAGAGTACATTTGAACTCGGTTCTTCCTGCCTACAAGTCCGAGGTTATCTTCAAGCTGCCTCCGCCACAGGAAGTTACCTAGAAAATGTATTTAACAACTGTTTGTTGAACTTCATTGAGGAAAAATGGCAAATTATTTCTATCAGTGTCAGGAAGGGAGATTAGCATATGCTCCTGTCACAGCCAAAAATATACTACCATTGAGGATCCATTCTCAATTGGATAGCTGGATATCTGATAGCCTTCTTTTTAACCTGGGAAACTGACACTAAAATATCTATTTCAGATACTATGGTATGGGATACTATGAGCAGCAACAAAATAAGCGGTTTTTTCAAGGCATCAGTAGAGAAAAAAAAAGCCAGGAACAAAAATCAAGTTTTTCGTTTCTCCAGAATGAGACTAGAGCGTCTGTCAAGTTCCTTGTTAACCCAGAATCCAACCTTGACTTTGAAGCACTGAAGTCTAATCCTGATTTTAAGGCACTTGAGTGTGTATAGCACCAATAGAACAGGAAACCTAAACCCTGGAACAAGGGAGAAAAATTCACTGGAGTTGTTTAAATTTTGGAGGCTAAGGTTTTAGAGATGTAAAAAATACATTCCTAATCAACTATTTAGCTCAACTAATCCCAGCTTTAGTTTCTTTTTTTAAAAACAGTATTTTATTTTTTCCAAATACATGCAAAAATACTTTTCAACATTCACCTTTGCAAAAGCTTGAAGAAACTTTTTTGAACAATTTTCCCCTCCTTTTCCCCTCCCCAGTACAGCAAGAAATCCACTACAAGTTAAACATGTTCAGTTCTTGTAAACATGTTTCCATATTTGTCACATTGCTCAAGAAAAACCAGATCAAAAGGGGAATAACATGAGAAAGAAAAAAAAAAACAAGCAAACAAAGAATAACAACACCAAAGTTAAAATACTATGCTTGTTCTACTTTTATTCTCCATAGTTTTCTCAGATCCAATCTAGAATGAAATTTTCTATCCCAAATCTATTGAAATTATCTTGGATTACTGAGAAGATTTAAGTCCATCAGCTGATCATTGTATAATCTTGTTGTTGCTGTGTACAATGATCTTCTGGTTCTACTCACTTCACTCAGCATCAGTTCATGAGCTGACCTAGTTATCAGCCTCTCCTTTTCCTCTAATTTTGCTCATAACAATGATTTAGTGGGAGGAAGAAATCAGGGTTAAATGATTTTCCCAGGTTCCCTTAACTACTAAGTGTCTGAGGCTGGATTTGATCCCAGGGCCTCTATCTACTACATCATTTGGCTGCCACTACTCATAACAATGAAACCAAAATTGACACAGTTTAGTGTATTTCTGTGTACTTCCTTCCTTTTAAAAGATATTTTATTGAATCTCTCTTTTATATATTCCAGTTGCTTTCCCCTAGCATTCTGTACCCACCGTGGATCCTTTATAACAACAATATTTGATTCTTAACATCCTTTACCTCATTTTTCTACCATTCAATCACCATGACTGCTGAAGCAGAAGAGACCTCTCAGGATTGGGGGCAATTGTTTTCTCTTTGTTTCATAGTGACGAGGTGACCTTGACTTCTCAAAGGTTATGTCCTTAGAGCATAAGCTCTGGTAGGTTCTGGCAAGCTGGGAAGGCATTGAAAATGGTCCTAGAGACAGCCTGGAGCAGCCCACAGAAAGCATGGAAAGGTTCATTAGTGCTTGTCTTGGCAGCAAAAGATTTTTGTCAAGACAGCCCATTACAAAAAGAAAAATAGGAATCGACATTGCAGAAGCAATTATAATTTTTAAAAAGTGATGGAAGAGCGTTTACCTGGATGAAAGGTAAATTCCAAGCTGGTATCTTTTCCATAACCTAAGTTGTTGATGGTAATTATCTAGGGACATGTTAATTTATTATCAAGAAAACGTGATTGAAAATGTAGGATCACAGAACTGGATCTGAATGAATCATTGGATGACAAATGAATGGAACACCTCATTTTACCATGGAGGAAAATGAGTCCCAGTTTCCAAAGTCATATGCATATGGAAGAGGTAGAGGGAGAATGTGACTCTAGGCCTTCTCTCCCCCATAAACTGTCTTTTCCATAGCACCAGGATACCTTTGCATAATAATACAATAATCTTTACAGGTACAACTTCATTGGGACCTCACAACAATTCCTGCAGATAAGTTTTATTACTATCCCCATTTTACAGATGAGGAAACTGAGGCAAACGGAGGCAAAATGATTGCAGTAAGTGACTGAGGCCAAATTTGAACGTGGGTCTTACTGAATCTGTGTATAACATTTCATCCGCTGAACCACCTGGTTCAATATTGCCACTAATTTTTCTCACTGGCTAAAAAGCATAAAGTTATATGAATCATCAGGTTCACTTGTTACATTATCACACAGGAGCAAAGGAAACAAAACTGAGACATTTTTTCAAAGGAGAAGCAACATTTTCCTCTCATTATTCCAATATTTTAAAATTAAGAAAGATTCTCAGACAATGAAATGGCTTGACACGGCTTTCTTTAGCAGTGCTCATTGCCAGGAACTTTTATTCATTATCAGCCTCAGAGATCTTTTGTGTCTAGTTGATAACTATAAAATCCAGAGGCTCACATCTCGAGGGTCAGGTGTGACCTCAGTGTCTCCCCCAAGTGTCACTATGTATTTCACAAATGCTATCTGGAACTAAAAAGCTTTATTTGAAAAAATAACCATTTCGCCTTGCCACGATATATTGGAAGATGGGAGCTTCACAGTGTGATCCATCAGATGACTGTCTCAAACAAAAAAGGCTTAACTTTCCGCTGAAGGACGATCTTCGGCCACTTAAGCTGATTGATTTAATTTTCTTCAGATTGTTGCCACTGATCAAGAGCAATAAGGTTACAAACCTCATCGGTGTGCTTGCCAGTACTAGGGCTCAACGTATGAAAAAGGCCCCCCGACGATGGAAAGAACAGAGATGTTGGTCTCCCCACCTGACTGAATATAGCCATCTTGAAATCTAAACCCACATCTTCTCTAAGTTGTATTTGGGAACTAGGATTATTGCTCTGGGACTTAGTTAGATATATGTTTCAACAGCAGGGGTACCCCACTCCATTGATAGAGATTATAAATTCTGTATGTATTTCTTTCTTTTTAAAATATATTTTATTGATTTTCCCTTTTATACTCCCATTGCTTTCCCATACAATTCTGTCCCCAACATGGATCCCTCTTCTAACAATAACAACAAATGTTAATCAACTATTCATACCACATGTGACATGCTATGCAACATTACACACCCTGAGACCACGACCTTTCTGCTCAGAAACAGAAGCATATTTCAACTTCTGTTCTCTGAACCAAAATGAGTCATTGCATTTGATATGATATCTTTATGCTCTTTTAATCTAAATTATTGCAGTCATCGGCGGTACCATTTTGGCTCTATTTTACTCTACCGACATGAAGTCTTATAAGTCTTTTCAAATACCTCCAATTTGTCCTTTATTATATTGCAATAATGTTTGAGAACATTCATTTATTGCAGTTTGTTCAGACATTTCCTAATTTCAAAGTATATTTGTGGCTTTTTTGGTTTTGCTAACACTAAAAAGAACTGCTATGGACATTTAAGCATAAATATAAATTTCCCTTCACTCTCTGACTTCCCCAAGGCATATACCCTGGAGGAGTGATACCGTGTCAAAGGGAATAAATAATTTTCTAGAAATGTTCTAGACTAGCTAGATTAAATCACAGCTCTATCACAATGTAGATCTCCTTCTATAGGTTCTCCAGGGTTGGATACTTCCACTCTGAATAATTTTGACAATTTGATGAAACTTCAGAGTTATAATAATTTTTATGTCTCTTATTGGTGATATGGAACATTTATTTGAAAAAAAATCATATCTTTTGATTGCTTACTTCCCTATCGGCCTACATATTTTTGCTTATGTGCTTTCGCTCTTTTTTTCTTTGCTTAATACTTTTTTAAAATTTTTTTCCGAATAAATGTAAAGATATTTTTTGACATTCACTTTTGTAAGATTTCCTCCTTCCCTTCCCTCCCCAAGACAGCAAGCAATCTGATACAGGTAATACATTTACAATAATTTTAAACATACTTCTATATTAATCATGTTGTAAAAGAAAAATCAGAACAAAAGGGAAAAATCACAAGAAAGAAAAAAAAACAAAAAAAAAGTCAAACTATATTTTGAACTGCATTCAGTCTCCATAGATTTTTCTTGGAGCGTTAATGGTATTTGCTGTCACAAGTATATTATCTTGAATAACTCTACTGCTGGGCAGAACTAAGTCTACCGCAGTCCATCATTACATAATATCGCTGTTAGCTTGTTCACTGTTCTCCTGGTTCTGGTCACTTCACTCAGTATCAGTTCATATAAGTCTTTCCAGGTTTTTCTGAAATGGGCCTAGGTATCATTTCTTATAAAATAATAATATTTCATTACATTGATATACCACAACTTGTTCAGCCATTCCCCAATTAGTGGGCATCCCCTCAATTTCCAATTCCTTGCCAGCACAAGAGCTGCTACAAATATTTTTGAACAGGGGGGTGCTTTCCCTTTTTTTGTTATCTCTTTGGGATATAGACCCAGAAATGGTAGTACTGGATCAAAGGGCATGGACAGTTTTATAAGACTTTAGGCATATTTCCAAAATGCTCTCTGGAATGATTGAATAAGTTCACAACTTCAGCAACAATTCATTAGTGTCCCAGTTTTCCCACATCACCTCCAAGTTTTATCAGTTTCTTTTCCTGATATCTTATCTGATCTGATATGGGTGAGGTGGTACCTCAAAGTTGTATTAATTGGCATTTCTCTAAATAGTAATTAAGAGCATTTTTTCATATGACTACAGATAGTTTTAATTTCTTCATCTGAAAACTGTTTACCTATTGACCATTTATCAACTGAGGAATGACTTGAATTCTTATAAATTTGATTCAATTCTCTATATATTTTAGAAATGAGGCCTTTCAGAAATATTGACTATAAAAATTGTTTCCCAAATCACTGCTTCCCTTCTAATCTTAGCTGCATTGGGGTTTTTTTGCGCAAAACCTTTTTAATTTGATATAATCAAAATTATCCATTTTGTGTTCCATAATGTTCTCTATTTCTTGTTTGGATATAAATTCCTTCCTTTTCCAAAGATCTGATAGGCAAACTATCCCTTACTCTACTAATTTGTTTATAGTATCACCTTTTATGTCAAAATCAGAAATCCATTTAGACCTTGTCTTTGTGCTGGGTGTGAGATACTGGTCTATGCTTAGTTTCTGCCATACTATTTTCCACTGTTCCCAGCAGTTTCTGTCAAAAAGTGAATTCTTATCCCAAAAGTTCAAGTCTCTGAGTCTATCAAACAACAGCTTAATATAGTCTTTGTATATTGGGCCTTATGTAACCCATTCCACTGATCTACAACTCTATTTCTTAGTCAATACCAAATGGTTTTAATGACAGCTGCTTTATAGTAAAATTTGAAGTCTAACACAGCTAGGACATTTTGGCATTTTGATTGGTATGATACTGAATAGGTAGATTAATTTAGATTAAAATGTCATTTTTCTTATGTTAGTTCAGCCTATCCATGAGCAATTGATATTTTTTCAGTTGTTTAGATCTAATTTATTAAGTGCTTTGTAGTTGTGATCATATAGTTCCTTGGTTTGTCATGACAGACAGACTCCCAAATATTTCATATTGTCTATAGTTATTTTAAATAGAATTTCTCTTTCTATCTCTTGCTACTGGGCTTTGTTGATGATATATAGAAATGTTGATGATTTACATGGGTTCTTTTTATATCCTGCAACTCTGATAAAGTATACTTTCTTTATCATTGTACAGACAATTTTCTGAAGAAGAAATTAAAACCATTTCTAGTCATATGAAAAAATGCTCTAAATCATCGAGCAGAGAAATGAAAATTAAGACACCTCTGAGGTACCACTACACACCTCTCAGATTGGCCAAGATGAGAGGAAAAGATAATGACGAATGTTGGAGGGGATGTGGGAAAACTGGGACACTGATACATTGCTGGTAGAGTTGTAAATGTCCAAAGGACTATCAAACTGTGCACACCCTTTGATCCAACAGTGTCTCTTCTGGACCTATATCCCTAAGAAATCATCAGAGAAGGGAAAGGACCCACATGTGCAAACATATTTGTGGCAGCCCTTTTTGTAGTGGCAAGAAACTGGAAACTGAATGGATGCCCATCAACTGGAGAATGGCTGTATAAGTTATGGTACATGAATGTTATGGAATATTATTGTTCCATAAGAAATGGTCAGGAGGATGATTTCAGAGAGGCCTGGAGAAACCTACATGAACTGATGCTGAGTGAAGTGAGCAGAACCAGGAGATCATTGTATCCAACAACAATAAGATTATAGGATGATTGACTGTGATGGGTGTGGTTGTTTTCCACAATGAGGTGATTCAAGGCAATTCTAGTAGATTTGTGATGGAAACAGTCATATACATCTAGAGAGAGAACTGTGGGGATTGAATGTCGATCACATCATAGTATTTTCACCTTTTTTGTTGTTTGCTTTTTGTTTTTTTCCTCATGTTTTTTTTTGACCGGATTTTTCTTGTGCAACATGATCAATATGGAAATATGTATAGAAGAATTGTACATATTTGGCATATATGGGATTGCTTGCTGTCTAGGGGGGCGGGGAAGGTAAAGGAGAGAGAAAAACTTGAAACACAGGGTTTTGTAAGGGTGAATGTTGAAAACTATCTTTGCATGTGTTTTAAAAATTAAAAAGCTATTATCTTTATCACTGTATAAGCAATAAGTAAATATTAAGTCTGCCCACTGATATTCCCCATATGCAAAGTAAGGAGTGATATTTGTTGTTGTTCTTAATAAAAGTTAGGGGATGAGAAACCTGCCATAACACCATCATCATGAAAGAAGGAAGTTTCATCCACACACTTGACTGGGAAATTCAGTAAGTTCCACAGTCTAATCTACCACTCCACTGTTTTTCCCAAGATCTATTTTTAAATTTCACCTGAGACATACAGATGTTCTGCCCACCCTCTCAATTTGTCATTCCCCAAATTCTTACTGTAATCAATATGAGCTTCTCACTTTACTTTGGTGACACCTTTAACACCCTGGACTCATTCACCTTCAGCCTCTACCTCATCTCCTGTGTCCAAACAGCTGCCAATTTTTTTTGTGAGACAATTGGGGTTAAGTGACATGCCCAGGGTCACACAGCTAGGAAGTGTTAAGCGTCTGAGGTTGGATTTGAACTCAGATCCTCCTGACTCCAGGACTAGTGCTCTATCCACTGAGCCACCTAGCTGCCTCCAGCTGCCAATTCTTACCAATTCTCTCCAAAGTCTTCCTTATTGATCCCTTTTCTTGTACCACTCATACTTCAGGTTCACACTCTTTCTTGCCTAGAGTACCGCACTAGTTTGCAAATAGGTTTCCCTTCCCTTCATTCCATCTTCCCCACAGCTATGGAACTAAGCTTCCTAAAGAACAGTTGAAACCATGTATGCATGCAAATCTACAATGGCTCCCTATTACCCAGGAAAGAAAGTCTAGCCTCCTCATTATCATACGTAAGGCCCTCTACAACCTAATACATTGACATTAGCAGTTTTAGTGCTACTAGCTAAGCTGAGCTACTTCTTCTCACTTCAAATATCTGTTATGTGATCTTGGGCTGGTCCTTTCCTATGTCCTCCATTTTTTTCCTCTGTCAAATGGTTGGGTAGGACTCAAGTACTACTGAGATATTTTCCAGATCTATACCAAGAAGTTTTGTTCTCGCTTTCCTCTTGAGACAGCGCTCTTCTGAGGCACCAACTCGCCCAAAGGAAATGGAGCTCCTCAAAGAAGAGCTTGTTACAAAGTCCTTTGGCTCTCAAAAGACAACATGAAGTCATACCCATTTAGGGGAAGAAGCGGTTTTTAAGTGGGTACACACTACATGAGGAGAGAAAAAAAGTCTGGGTGCCCATCCCTCCACTTGAGCAGGAGACTCAGGCAGGAGGTAGGCAAGGGGAAGCTTGAGAGGGAGCCTGGATTAGAGGCAAATAGGTTCAACTTGAAGTGATGCAGGCCTGGTTTGGGATTCCAATCCAGGCACTGCTAGCTGTGTGAACCTGGGCAAATAATGTAATGTACCTCAGTTTTTCTGTCTGAAAAATTGGGGTTATATCTGCTTCTGGAACAGCTAGTAGGTATAGTAAATAACGTGCTAAGCCTAGAATCAGGAAGAATCCTCTTCTCGAGTTCAAATGTGGCCTCAGATATGTACTAGCTGTGTGACCCAGGCCTGTCACTTCCCTCTGTCTGCCTCAGTTTCCTCAATTGTAAAATGAGCTGGAAGAAGAAACAGCAAACCACTTCAGTATGTATGCCAAAAAAATCTCAAATGGGGTAAGGTACAGTCAGACACAATGCAAACAACTGAACAACAACATAACCGTACCTACTTCACAGACCTATTTGGAAGATAAAATGAGACGTGATGTGCCCTCAGTAGATATGGAATCATATAAAGTGTTTTGCAAATCCTAAAGCACTGCACAAATACAAGTGATGATTTATTATTAGCTTTTCAGCAGATGGACATACATTTAAGTATACCAGGGGCTAAACAAAATAAATGTTCCAGATAACAGAATTGAAACCTATGGAGAGTTAAGAGCAACCTTATTTGGAAGCCTCTGGCAAGGGATCATTTCAGAGAAATTCATTACGGCAACCATATTACGACCCTCTATGGGGTCTCTCTGAGCCCCAGATTCCTTCTGTGTGAAATCAGAGGGCTTGGCTCAAGAGCCTTGGAGATACATTTCAGGATTCAATCTATGACACGTCAAGGAGAGGGGACCTCAAGCCAGCCAACAGATTTTCTCCGCAACCTCATGGAATCACGATTTTTCCAAAATGAGATGTAGTTGATGTCAAAGATCAAAGGACACTTTATTTAGAGATAGCATGAAACTCAGATGTTATGAAGTTCAATCCCTCATTTTATAGAGAAGGAAAATGAGGTCCAGGGAACTTAAACAACCCTCTCAAGTCATACAGGTATTAAGTTTTCATGAAAGGATTTCAATCAGGACCTCTGACTCCAAAGGAAAATTGGCTCTTTCTGTCGTACTGCACTCGGTTGCTGGGTGTCGGGTTCAAGGTCATCTTCCAGGATCTGTCATATTTGTGCAATGCTTTAGGGTTTGCAAAACACTTTATAACAAAGCTTATTAAACCATGGTTCACGACCTCCCCATATGGAGTCTCGGAACTGAATATGGAGGTCACAAAATTATGATTCATTATCATTAAAGATTTGATTTGTATACCTCTTTTATGAACCTATATACCTGGGGCCACATATAAATTTCTTGGGCGAAAAGGGCTCGCACATAAAAAGAGTGTAAGAAGCCCTGCTTTATAGGATTCTGTACCTAATGAGGACATATCTTGTTTCATTTTATCCTTCCAATAGGTCTGTGAAATCTTGGCTTCCTTGTTGCCCAGCTACCACCGCAGGACAACACTTGGGCACTGAGCATTTGTGGTTGTGTGTGTCTCCTGGGCACTTTGACCTTGTCTCCCCAGCCCCAGAACCAAAGCAAACGCATGCTAGCTCTGACATTTGACTATTTTCTCATTGTAGAGATCTCACTTGGCCAAAGGACCAGAATTCCCAAGTTCAATTGGGACTTTCAAAGACATTGAGTTCAGCTTCTTTTCTATTCAATAAGCTATGCTGGAACTTATCTCCCAAGGGAAACAGCTCTGTGGGAAACACCTTATTCCAGCGGATCAAGGAAGCTCCCTTGATGGTCTGTATATCTAGGAAGAAGGAAACTGAGTCCCAGGGATGTTCAGTGACTTTTGCCTCACCCTCCCAAGTAGTAAATGGAGTAAGTAGCAAGAGGAAGTGACTCCAGTGATCTTTCCCCTGAACCATTAGCCTCTTGGGAAATGTTAGTAACTTGATTCTAAGCTCCCCAGATGACCTTTTGGTCATTCAAGACCTCAAGGGAGAACTTCTCAGCTACCTAATGCTACCTCCATATCCTTTGAAAGTTCCATTGGGTCATTTTGCCTGGAATCTGCTAGTTTAATCATCATGATCATCTGGGTGGTTCAGGGGTTATGGATACTCTAGGCTGCCACCAAACTGAAAGACCCTCATCCCCCACCCTGTTTCTCCACACAGCTTGGAAACAAGTCCTTGGAAAGTATATAAGCTTATAGCAAAGGAAAGTATGAATTAACTTGGATAATTTCTAGCAGAAAATGATCCATGTCATGGAGCACAGAAGGAAAGGGAGTACAGGTAAAGGGGCAGCAAGGCATCCTGGGGGTAGTGATTAGGAAGGCGGCTTTCATTTTCAGTTTTTGGAAATGCAAACCAGATAGGAGAACATGTTTTGGAGGCTAGCTAAATTGATCAACACAAACCAAATTTAGAACATTTAAATGTAATTCCTATTGAGGGCAGTTTCCAATCATACACACATGCAGCATAGCTTAGAAAGGTAGCAGAAGTCATGGAAAATCAGAAATATATACCAAGAGGAAGCTGAAGAATATTATAACCTGTTATTGTTCCATCATTTCAGTCATGTCTGACTTTTTGTTAGCCGATTGAGGGTTTTCTTAGCAAAGATACTGAAGTGGTCTGCCATTTCCTTCTCTAGTTCATTTTTACAGATAAGGAAAATGAAGCAGACAGGGTTAAGCGACTTGCCCAGAGTCACACAGCTAGTACATGTCTTAGGACACATTTGAACTCAGGACTTCCCAATTCCAAACCCAGTATCTTATCCAATGTATCACCTAGCTGCCTCAGTTATCTACTTAAAGTAGATATTTAATAAACATAGCACAGGGTATTCCTTCTCATAACCAAACATTTTGAAGTTGGATCTCAGTAAGCAAAAGCAGTGGCAAAATAAATTGTGCTAATCCCTTTTAAAAGTGTAGTCCAAACTTCCTCTTGCTGAAGTGCAAGAAATTATCCTGGACTTCGAATCAGAGGGTCTGAGTGTAAATCCAGGCTCTGTCACTTTTTTCCTCTTTGACTTTGGACAGCTAGGGTCTCAGTTTCCTCATATGTGAAAAGGCGGGGGTGGGGAGGTAATACTTAATCTCTGAGCACCCTTCTAGCTCTATATTTATGATTCTCTGAAACCTCTCTGGAGCCTAAACAGACTCTAGCAAGGATCCAGCAGATAGAAATATTGTCAATTCTCACATACCTACAAAAATATACGACTTTTTAGTGGAATAAATCCACTGTGGAGTGCCCTTGGTGATGTCATTAACCTACTTTTGAGTCATGCCTGACTCTTGCTGAGCCCATTAAAGGTTTTCTTGGCAGAGATAGTGGAGTAGTCTGCTATTTACTTCTCTAATTCATTTTACTGATGGGGAAACAGAGGAAAATAGTGACTTGCCCAGGTAATAAGTGTCCTTCTCTGAAAGAAAGGCTAAAGAAAAAGGATTTTGGATTGGCAACCATTTTAGATTAATTTAAGTAGGGATTTCTGGCTCACTGGTCTCTCAAGTCTTTCTCCTCAACAATCCATCCTGCAGCCAACCATCAAAGTGATCTTCCTAAAGTACGAATATGACCCTATTCCCCTCCCCTTGCCCTCATTCAATAAACTCCAATGACCCGCCTATCACCACCAGGATCAAATATAAAGGCTTCTATTTGGCATTCAAAGCCCTTTAGAACTTAACTGTTCATTCCCTTTCAAATCTTCTTACACTTTACTACTTTCCATGTATTCTCTGACCCTATGACACTGGCCTCCTTAGTCTTCCTCATAGAAGATTATATTTTGATTTTGTTCATTTTCACTGGTTCTTGCCTGTGTCTGATATGTCTTTCTTGTCTCTGTCTCCAGGCTTCTATAGCTTCCCTGAAGTCTAAAATCCTGTTTTTAGTGGTATTTTCAACATTCACCTTGATGAGATCTTGTGTTCCAAATTTTCTCCTCTCTTTCCCTCTTTCCCCTCCCCAAGACAGGAAGCAATCAAATATGTGCAATTCTTCTAAACATATTTCCATATTCATCACGCTGAGCAAAAAATTAAATCAAAAGGAAAAGAAGAAAAGAATAAAAACCCAAGCAGCAAATAACAGTAACAACATTAAAAAGGTGAGACTCCTATGCTTTGATCCACATGCAGTCTCCATAGTCTCTCTCTTGGCGCAGACGGCTCTCTCCATCCCAAGTCTGTTGAAATTGGCCTGAATCACCTTCTGTTGAGAAGAGCCAACTCCGCATAGTTGATCAGCACATAATCTTGTGGTTATTGTGTCTAGTGCTCTCCTGGTTCTGCTCACCTCACTCAGCATCAGTCCATGCAAGTCTCTCCAGGCCTCTGTGAAATCATCCTGCTGGTCGTTTCTTACAAAGCAATAATATTCCATAACATTCATATACCATAATTTATTCAGCCACTCTCCAGTTGATGGGCATCCATTCAGTTTCCATTTTCTAGCCACTACAAAAAAGGCTGCCACAAACATTCTTGCACATGTGGGTCCCTTCCCTTTTTATGATCTCTTTGGGATACAGACCCAATAGAAATACTGCTGGGTCAAAGGGTATGTACAATTTTATAGCTCTTTGGACATAGTTCCAAACTGTTCTCCAGAATGGTAGGATTATTTCCGTACTCCCCCAACAACACATTAGTGTCTCAACTTTCCCATATGCCCTCTAACATTCATCATTATCTTTTCCCATCATCTTGGCTAATCAGAAATGTGAAATGGGGTGCTGACAGCTAAACCAGGTAGGGTGAAAACAGAGAAAGAAAACTATGGACCAATTTCCCTAATGAATATTGACACAAAAATTTTAAATAAGATATTAGCAATGAGATTACAGAAAGTCATCCCCAGGATAGTACACTATGACCAAGTAGGATTTATACCAGGGATGCAGGGCTGGTTCAATATTAGGAAAACTATCAGTATAATCAATTATATTAATCACCAAACTAACGAAAATCATATGATTATCTCAATAGCTGCAGAAAAAGCATTTGATCAAATCTAACACCCATTCCTATTAAAAACACTAGAAAATATAGGAATAAATGGGATTTTCCTTAAAATGACCAGGAGCATTTACTTAAAACCATCAGCAAGCATCATATGTAATGGGGACAAACTAGACGCATTCCCAATAAGATCAGGAGTGAAACAAGGCTGCCCACTGTCACCATTACTATTTAATATTGTATTAGAAATGTTAGCTTTGGCAGTAAGAGAAGAAAAAGAGATTAAAGGAATTAGAGTAGGTCATGCGGAAACCAAATTATCACTCTTTGCAGATGACATGATGGTATACTTAGAGAACCCTAGAGACGAAACTAAAAAACTACTAGAAACAATCCACAACTTTAACAAAGTTGCAGGATACACAATAAATCCACAGAAATCATCAGCATTTTTATATATTACCAACAAAGTTTAGCAGCAAGAGATATAAAAAGAAATCCCATTCCAAATAACGGATGATGGCATAAAATATTTGGGAATCTATCTGTCAAAGAAAAGTCAGGAACTATATGAACTAAATTACAAAACACTTTCCACACACATAAAGTCAGACCTAGTCAATTGGAAAAGTAGCAAGTGCTCATGGGTAGGCCGAGCGAATATAATAAAAATGACAATACTACCCAAACTCATTTACTTATTTAGTGCCATATCAATTAAACTCACAAGAAATTATGTTACAGATCTAGAAAAATAGTAGCAAAGTTCATTTGGAAGAACAAAAGGTCAAGAATTTCAAGGGAATTAATGAAAAAAGGCTGATGAAGGTGGCCTCGCTGTACGAGATCTAAAACTATATTATAAAGCAGCGGTCATCAAAACCATTTGGTACTGGCTGAGAAATAGAGTAGTCAATCAGTGGCATAGGATAGGATCACAGGACAAACTAGGAAATAACTATAGCAATTTAGTTTTTGATAAACCCAAAGACCCCAGCTTCTGGGATAAGTACTCACTATTTGACAAAAACTGCTGGGAAAATTGGAAACTAGTGTGGAAGAAATTAGGGCTTGGTCCACACCTAACACCACATCCCTAGATAAGATCTAAATGGGTTCATGATCTAGATATAAAGAGTGATATTATAAGCAAATGAGAGGAACTTAGAATAGTTTACCTCTCAGACCTGTGGAGAAGGAATAAATTTATGTCCAAAGAAGAACTGGAACTCTTAATTGAACACCAGATAGATAATTTTGACTATATTAAGTTAAAACGTTTTTGTACAAACAAAACTAATGCAGACAAGATTAGGAGGGAAGCAACAAATTGGTAAATCATCTTTACATTTAAGAGTTCTGATAAAAGCCTCATTTTTAAAATATAGAGAGAATTGTCTCATGTTTATAAGAATTTAAGCTACTCTCCAATTGATAAATAGTCAAAGGATATGAACAGACAATTTTCAGATGATGAAATTAAAAACTATTTGTAGTCATATGAAAAGGTGCTCCAAATCACTATTGATCAGAGAAATGCAAATTAAGATAACCCTGAGGTACCACTATACACCTGTCAGATTGGCTAAGATGACAGGAAAAGATAATGACGAATGTTGGAGGGGATGTGGGAAAACTGTCACACTGATACATTGTTGGTGGAACTGTGAATGGATCCAAGCATTCTGGAGAGCAATTTGGAACTATGCTCAAAAAGTTATCACACTGTGCATACTCTTTGACCCAGCAGTGTTTCTATTGGGCTTATACCCCAAAGAGATCTTAAAGGCAGGAAAGGGCCCCATATGTGCAAGAATGTTTGTGGCAGCCCTTTTTGTAGTGGCTAGAAAATGGAAACTGAATGGATGCCCATCAACTGGAGAGTGGCTGAATAAATTATGGTATATGAGTGCTATGGAATACTATTATTCTGTAAGAAACAACCAGCAGGATGATTTCAGAGAGGCTTGGAGAGACTTGCCTGAACTGATGCTGAGTGAAACGAGCAGAACCAGGAGATCAATATACACAGCAACAATAATGCTATATGACGATCAATTCTGATGGACATGGCTCTCTTCAACAATGAAACGTCTCAAACCAGTTCCAAATGTTCAGTGAAGAAAGCCATATACACCCAGAGAGAGAGAGACATGAAATTTGGACCACAACATAACATTTCCATGCTCTCTATTGACGTTTGCTTGCATTGGGTTTCCTTTCTCTGATATTTTTTTGTTCACGTAGATATGATTGTTCTTACACAGCAAGATAAGTATTGAAATACGTATACATATATTCGACTTGTCAAGTATTTTAATATAATTAACATGTAGTGGATTTCCTGCCATCTAGGGGAGGGTGGGGAGTAGGGGGGGAAAATTTGTAATGGAAAGCTTTGTAAGGGTCAATGTTAAAAAATTACCCATATGTATGTTTTGCAAATAAAAAGTTTTAATTAAAAAAAAAACACTGCTTGTATCTTCTGCCCAATAATCTATGAAAAAAAATGGCTCTTGGTATTATATTTTAACACTATTTCCCTCTATATCTTGGCTTTCAGATTTTGATCTGTGATATTTGATGTAAGTATATTTTTCCACTCCACAGCTATTCTTCATATTTTATCTTCATAGATTTTGGTCATGCGAAAAGCTATCTTTCAACTTTCTGGGCTGCAAGTTTCTTCCTATAAAATGAGGGGTTCAGAAGGAAATATGGTAACATAGAAAGGATTTGGGATTTGGAGTAGGAGAACCTTGAATCAAAACTAAGGACTTTGTTTATCTGGCAAGTCACTTTAGCTCTGAGTCTCATTTTCTCCATTTATAAAATGAGGTAATTAAACTGAATAACTTTTGAGGTCCATCCTGACTCTATAGTTCTAATAATCTTAATAGATAATTTCTAAGTTTCATTCCCACAAGGATATTTTGCCTCACAACAGACTCAGAAACAATCCTTGCATTATTCCTTCACTTTCCCAATTCCTGCCCTGTTGGTGGTTCTTTCCATGGAACATATGTTTGTACCAAAGCAGCTTAGGCTTTGGAAAAGAGGCCCACAAAAAGGAAAGAACTTACCCCAATTCATACAAGCAACCCATCAAGATCAAGAGTCTCTTCCTTTGATTTCATATCCAATATTTTTTCATGAGACTACATCCTAGGCAGTCAGCCAGTCAATAAGTATTTATTAAGCACTTATTATGTGCCAGGCACAAGTGCTGGACATACAAAGAAAGACAAAAGACGGCCTCTTCCCGCCATGAGCTCACAATCTAATAGAGAAGACAAAAAACAAACATGTACAAACAAGCTAAATGCCGAAGAAAGGAAACAGGAAATAATTCAGAGCAAAAAGGTCCTTTTTAGAAAAGGGCTGCCTATAGAACATGAAGTTTTATTTGGGACTTGAAAGAAGTCAGAGAAGTTAGGAGACTGAGAAAAAGGAGGGAGAGCAGTCCAGGCATGGGAGATAGTCTGAAAAAAATCCCCAGAGGTGAGAGATGGAGGGTCTTCTCTATGGGACAGTCAAGGAACCAGTGTCCTTGGATCTGAGACTTATGTAGTAGGGAAGAAGGTGTAAAAAGACTGGAAAAGTGAGACTGGAGAGTTACAGGATGAAGGGATTTGAACACCAAAGGATTCTGGATTTGGTCCTGACGTGGAGTAACGATGTGGTTGGACCAAAAGCAATGTCAATATTCTAGGAGTGGAGAATTCTGTTCCATAGTGAATGACAGTCTAGATGCTGATGGCCTTGATTCCCAGCTCTCTTCAGGTAGCTTCAGTCACTTGACAAAGTAGCTCCAGTTTTGAATCTGAAATCTACCTGGTGTCATTCATCAGAAGAGATGAAAATAGATGATTTTAGAAAGGAACAACGGGACAAAGATAAAGCCAGAGGCAAAGCGCTCAAGCCAGGGATGAGGGTTTAGGTAAGGGCCAGGGTCAGCACAGGGTAAAGAGATCAGCAGAGATGTCTGCCAGACACTTCCGTGTGGCAAACGTGTAAACGTACCCAAACAAAAACACCTTTAGCATCTTAGCCCCAATCATGAAGAAGATCACATCTCCAGCCGGAGGTTAATTCCCTCTCCAAGCCTGTTCAAATCTGAAGCTCTATGGGATAATTCAAGGCATGTTTTTCAAAAGAACACTATTTTTTATTCAATCCCAACTCCTGCCATGTTTGTAAGGATGTTGTAAGGATGTAAGGACTAGAGATTTAAAGACATCAAGGACCACTGAATGACAGGGCTGGTTAACACTTTGTTTTCCAGTTTTGACACTAATCCTTTCTAAGGAAAGTGGAAACCTAATCCAAATTCCTACAATTAAGGTAACTGAGGCACAAAACAGTTGCATGATAGAATGGAGAGAGCACTGGGCTTGGAGTAACAAGAAACTGCATTCAGTTTTCTACCCTCAGACACTTATTAGCTTTGTAATCCTTGGCAAATTATACAACTGTTCTGTGCCTCAGTTTTCTTAACTATAGAATGAGGAATTTGAACTTGATGGCTTCTAAGGTCCTTTATAGGTCTGATACTATTTGTAAGTTTGAGTAAACTATTTCCTTTCTTTGGGCCTCAGTTTCCCCATACCACATGAAGGCTTGGGCTACATGATCTCTCAAGGTATCTTCCAGTCTTAAATTTATGGTTCTAAATTCTGCAGATACTTCATGTCTATCTAGATGCTAAGAAACCCAAGAAGCCAAGAGGCCCAGGAGAGAGAGCACTGGGCTTGGAGTCAAGAAGATCCGAGTTCAAATTTAGTCTCAAGACTTGTACTACCAATGTGACTCTAGGCAGATCACTTAACTTGTCTGCCTCAGTATCCTCAATTGGAAAATGAGGATAGTAATAGCACCTACCTCCCCAGGTTAGTATGAGAATCAAATGAGATGATATCCATAAAGCATTTAGTATGGTACACATAGTAGGTGCTTAACAAATACTAACTCCTGCCTTCCTTCTAGGAATAGCTCAAAGCTGCCAAGTTATTAACTTAACCACAGCCTACAGTGAGCATGGGCTGACTGTCTTACAATCCTCAGGCCGTGTACTTTCAATCTCCAAGGGGAATATTAATGTTATTGTTTAATATCTCTGAAAGCACCGGGCTGCATATCAGGTAGAAAGCAGACACTTTGGTCCCACAGTCAGGAGAAAGTAAGATTTGATTTTTAAGACCTTGAAGAGATCTCAGACATCATCTTGTCCAATCCCCTCATTGTACAGAGGAAGAAACTGAGGCTCTGAGAGAACCAACGATTTGGACAAGGACACCTAGGATGTAAGGGGAACAGTGGGGAACTAAAGCCAGCTCTTTTAACTATAAATATAGGACACTTTTCAATGTCTCACAGTAGGAGGGTTTTCACACTTCCCTTCTCTCTTCTGGCCCCCTCCATGGGGTAACATGACAAATTCTATTAGTGGGAAGGAGTACAGGAGGCAGCTGGGGGCGGGGAAGTGGTTTGAACACCAGGTGAGGACTCAGGAAAACCTGAGCTTAAATGTAGCCTCAGATATATAATAGATATATGATCTTGAGCAAGTCACTTCCCTATAAAATGGGATGTCGCAGGGATCAAACGAGATAATCCGTGTAAAGCAAGAATGAAAGGGCTATCTCATTGTGGGATTTCACTGTGATTGCTCTTAGTC
The DNA here is from genome assembly GCA_023553655.1 of Myrmecobius fasciatus. Lineage (NCBI taxonomy): Eukaryota > Metazoa > Chordata > Mammalia > Dasyuromorphia > Myrmecobiidae > Myrmecobius > Myrmecobius fasciatus. The sequence continues at coordinate 195,073 of JAJPUD010002298.1, read as the reverse complement.
AGTGGCCATAGAATATAGGGGAACAGGCTACCTCACTTACTAGTTGTTTGATCCTAGGCAATGAATTCTGTCTTCCTGGACCTCAGTTTCCTCATATGCAAAGTGAAAGGATTGGATTGGATCCTGCTAAAAGCCTGTGATGAGACATATGGGACATATGAGCCTTGTGTGACATACATGACGTGTGTATCTGGTACATGGATTGAAATCGTGATTTGAGCTTTAATCAATTGGATCACTCTGCCATAGGCACAAACGGTTCTTACTCTGGGGCAGAGCAAATCTTTTTATTGAAATAATTTTTATTGATATCTTTGTTTTGAGATCACCTATATCATCAGGCACTACTGCCAAGGACCCCCCACCCCTCCGCTTCCAAAATAAATGTCTTACACGTACACACTCAAGCACATTAGCCACATATATGGAAAGACATGTGTAGCACATGGCGCACAGACATAATATAGTGTTCGTAGATGTGGAGTATTTTATCCACACAAACATAGCGTATCCGTGTGGGTGTATATACGAGGAGCATATACTGTGCATGCAAATACAGATGGAACACAGATATACAGGCACATTGGTGATACACTCATACATGCACTTGTGCTCTAAAGACGCATGTGGATGTGCAATTTGCCCCCCATGTGTCTGCACACACATGTTAAAATCATAGATAATGATGTGTGTAAGTGTGAATAACATTTACACATGTACACATGTGGAACCCAATATGCAAGCATGAATATGGAGCATGTCTATATGTATACAACCAACAAATAAATACTGTACTTAATGAATACCTGTGCATGTGTATTACATGCACATGTGTAAATGTATGAGGATGAAAATATATACATCCTTTTCACACAAATCATGGCTATAACCACACGTGGATCCTCCTATACATATGCCATATGTTCATGTAAGTCAACATCTGTATTGTTCACATATAGCTATTTTCTGTATCTGTATCTAATGGATAGATATATATATAGTCATTGTAGACACACACACATACACACACACACACACACACACACACACTTTTACTTATTTAGACAGTAAAGTAGAAAGCTTATCCATGCCCCATTTGTAGACAAGTACCAGAAAGAGCAGCCAGAAAAAAAAAAACACTTTTACTTATAGCTGTAGTCTAAGATTTCATAAGCATTACTTATACTGTAATGCTAGAGAAACTGAGGCAAGGCAGAGATTAGGGTTTTTTATTTTATTTTTTTTTAAGAAAATACAATTTCTTAATGGGTAAGAACAATTTTTTAATTATTAAAACTTTTTATTTGCAAAACATACGTATGGGTAATTCTTCAACATTAACTCTTACAAAGCTTTCTGTTACAAATTTTTCCCCCCTAGTCCCCACCCCTCCCCTAGATGGCAGGAAATCCACTACATGTTAATTATGTTAAAATAGTTGACAAATCGAATATATGTATACATATTTCCACACTTATCATTTTTGTGCAAGAAAAATCATATCTACAAGAAAGAAAAATCAGAGAAAGGAAACCCAATGCAAGCAAACAGCAATAGAGAGCATGAAAATGTTACGTTGTGGTCCACATTTCACATCCCTCTCTCTGGGTGTATATGGCTTTCTTCACTGAACAACTGGAAGTGGTTTGAAACATCTCATTGTTGAGAAGAGCCACGTCCATCAGAATTGATCATCATATAATCTTGTTGTTGCCGTGTATAATGATCTCCTGGTTCTGCTCATTTCACTCAGCATCAGTTCATGCAAGTCTCTCCAGGCCTCTCTGAAATCGTCCTGCTGGTCGTTTCTTACAGAACAATAATATTCCATAACATTTATATACCATAATTTGTTCAGCCACTCTCCAATTGATGGGCATCCAAGAGATTAGGTTTTTAATATTTTAATAGTGGAGACTGTGGACTAGCCAAAGCTAGATGGCTGAATGGGACTGTTGTCTCAAAGCATGCAGCAGTGAGCAATTAATTCTAGACACTTGTATAGGGCTCCAGCTATCAGGGAAACAAAGGCAAGAGGGGCAGAACATTGGGTAAGTCATAATTTCAGGAAGGACCATAACTTGTTGATTCTGACAGTTTGGGGGTCTGGGGCAAAAGATGGTGAGGACTACCCAGGCATTTGAGATAAGCCACCTGGAGTTTTATGACTCACTGGAATATGAGAGTGACCAGAGCTTAATGGGGTAAGGAAAGGGGGAGGTGGCCATAATATTTATGTAGGGTATAGCATAATAATTCAGGGAAACTGAGGTATTACAATTCAGGGAAACTGAGGCAGGGAAACTGAGTTATTACAATACAGGGAAACTGAGGTTTTGCAATAATTTTTTCATACACTCTTTCCTCCCCCAGGGTCTCATACACGCTAAGCCCATACCAGATGCTCACGCACATGAGCATGAACACGCACATGAACGGTTCACTTGCATGGATATATTGGCCTGTGGACAACGTGCTCTGTTTTACCAGAAATAAGCTGCAATACAAAGGAATGAATTTCTAATGTTGGAATCTTTGAAACTACAGCACATTGTCTAGAGGATGCGTTGGGGGTAGAGTAGGAGGTCTTTCCTGTTCGCTCTTTCCCAGTTATCATCTGCTCTACCTTGGCCTAAATCTACTTTCTGTCTGGTACCACAGCCTTCAGCAACAGCTCCTTTTCCATCCGCTCCACAAAGCACAGTCCGGGATGTCAGAAATCCCCGAGTGCTGTGCGGAAAGAGGGCCAGAACAGCTTGTGACTCCTCCATACCCCCTTTTTTGCATGCACGGTAAGACAAACAAGCCTTTTAAAGCATTCTTGTAAGCTTACATTTAAGGCAAATCGCTTTCAGGTACAGAGCTGAAGGCTGAATAGCATTAGGGATGCATGGTGTGAATTATTAGGCAATAATAAAAACATTGTGATATCTTATTATGGCCATTTTTTTAAAGCCACCATTCAGAAAGAAGACATAAAAGCTGCTTGGACTTTACATTTGCGTATTTCCACTCTTAATAGAAAATATAATCTCAACTTGTATCTCTCCAACCCTCAAACAGCTAAGAAGCTTGGTGGGAAAATCAGTCCAAATGGTGTCATATAGATTAGCCACTGAATTTTCCATTTTTCAAAGAGTCGTTTTTGGCAATCCGTAAAACAGCCTTGAGCAAAAACAAATCCCATTAATAAGGAAACCACACTTAGAGATTGTCTTTTTTATTTATTTGTCCCTCAAATCAACTTAAGACACCTTTGCTGTTGTTCAGTCATTTCAGTTGTCTGTAAGGCCATTTTGGCAAGGATGCTGAGGCTGTATACCATTTCCTTCTTCGGCTCATTTTGCAGATGAGGAAACTGAGGCAGATGGGGTAAAGTGTCTTGCCCAGGGTCACGCAGCTAGCAATTGTCTGAAGCAAGATTTGAACTCAGGAAGTTGTCTTCCTAAGTTCAAGTCAAATGCTCTATCCACTGAATGACCTAGCTTCCCTCAAGAGACTTCTTCTATGGATATTAAGCAGCTAAAGAAAAAATATATCCAGGCAGGTAGGTGGCACTGCAGTGGATAGAGCACCAGCCCTGGAGTCAGGAGGACCTGAGTTCAAATCTTGCCTCAGACACTTAATATTTCCTAGCTGTGTGACCCTGGGCAAGTCACTTAACCCCAATCACCTCAGGGAAAAAAAAGAAAAAAGGAAAAAATATACCCTTCAAACTTGACAAAGAGTAAGTATCATTGAGAGACTCAGAAAAGAGAAGCAGGCCCTTGCTGCAGATATCCTTTGGAAATCGATAGTCCCCAGGGGCAGACAGACATGAAACTAGGCCCCCATGATTTCACAGCCTGATAAGACATCAGAGGGATTATATTTCCCATAATTCAAAACCCTCAGTTTATCAGTAAATCTGAAATGAGGGTGGCTGAATTCTGGCCCCAAATAAGGACTACAAATGTTAGTAAGATGAGCTGGAAAGCTGGATTGGGAGAAGACGTGGGACAGATTATTTTTACATGACTTTGCCTTCTAGCTCAATGGGCACGATCAGAGGGGTAGCATGTCCTTTAGGGAACCACATTTCAAAAATGCCAGAAAAATGAATCAATTCTCTTCAATAAGCATTTATTAAATGCCTACTATTTACCAGGCTTCCCTATGTTAGGGTTACAAAGATCAGAAATGAAAGAACTGTTTCATTTAAGGAGCTTACATTCTAGGGGAGAATGAGTCCTGCCTGATAGGTATGATTTGTCTTGGTGTATTTTGATTTGTTTTGCCTTTGTGTCTCTAGCACACAATAGGCCCTTAGTAAATACTTACTGAAGTGAATGATTTTATGGCTTGGGATTCCCAAACTGAAAAGATTCAAGGAGGATAAAAGGTTGTCGAGTATAAAATGTCTATTATACAACTGAATACTCCTGATGAGAAAGAAAAAGGGAAGACATTCAATGAGACTGATATGGTTGCACAAGGAACTTCTGGGAGATTTGAAGAAGAAATGTACAAAATTATGACCAAGGAAAAGCATAGGTGACTTAAAAGTAGTGTCAAAAAATCTCAATAGGAACTGAGGCTTACCAAAAACGCTAAGGACAACAAAAAGGACTTTTTAATAAATAATTTGTTTTAGCAATGGCTGGGGCAAGAGGGAAAATAGACAGAAGGAGTCCTCTACTAGGGACAAAGGGATCAATGTCAGAAGACAGCAGAGAATATAGAATAATTCAATTGCTGCCTTGTGTGTGCCTTCCCAGCCAAGAAGAACAATCCTTAAGTCAGGGTAGGAAATTTCCACTTCCAGCAGAAAATAGGTATGGAATAAGGCATCCATATTCAGACTTACCCAATGTGGTGGATTTTTTTTTTGTTTCTCCAAAGAGAGTATTCTACTTGGAGGGAGGTCTTTAGGAAGAAATGATAATATAAGAGAGGGGGGGATATAAGGAGAGAAGGAGAAATGGGAAGGAGGGAAGGAGAGAAGAAGTTGGAAGAAGGGAAGAAAGGGGAAGAAGAGAGAAAAGGGGAGAATAAGAAAGAGTGAAAGGGAGAAAGGGAAAGAGAAAAAAGAGAAAAGGAAAAGAGGAGATAATGGGGAAAAGGAAGAGAAGGAGAGGAAGCAGAATTAGAGAGGAGGAGAATAAAGAGGAATACAAGGAAAAAAGGAAGAGAAAAGGTCCACTACTACATTAAGGCATCATAGAGGCCACTTAAGGGAAGGAGCAGGAAACTTTAACAAGTAGAAGCGTTTTATTGACACTGCCAATCTTTTCCTCCAATTTTACAAGCCAATTCTAGTTCTGGTTGAATGGAAAATTTGATATTTCTTCAAAAGGCAAATTATAAATCAACTCAACTATGGGATCAGGTTCCTATTTTCCCTTCCTTTCCTCATTGGCAAATAGTTCCCATGATATGGGGAGGAGGAGCAAGTTTGGGGGAGTGTAGAGCAAATTGACTCAGCCCTTATCTCTTGTAAGTTGAAAGGACATGTCTCAGGGTGGGTAAAAGGAATGTCTTTGTTTAAATTTGAATTTATGTGTTTCCCCATTTGCTGTAGTTTTTGCTCTTAGCATGTAAGGTCACATTCTCAGTCAATGAGGAAGAGTTGTGGGGGTGTATGTTAATGTTATGTCAAGGAATCTATATATTGCCCCTTCTGTAGGGGCTCAGGGCCCTCACTTTCACCCCTCCATATGGTGAGAGTGACTGCCCACTTCTCATGAGAATCGAATAAACTTTCTCCTTGTACCTTGAGAGATCTCTGAGATTTATTGGGCGAGTTGTATACCACACATGGTGGTCAGTGAACAAAGACAACACTGTCATTATAATGCATCCTGAGTGGATATAATGCTAGAGTTTGAGTCATTAAAATCTTGTTTGAAATCCTATCTTTGGCATAGCTAGGTGGCGCTGCAGCGGATAGAATGCCAGACAAAGTCAGGAAGAGTCCTCTTCCCGATTTCAAATGTGGCCTCAGTATTTATAAGCTATATGACCCTGGACAAGTCACTCCACCCTGTTTGTCTCAGTTTCCTCATCTGTAAAATGAATTGGAGAAGGAAATGGTAAACTAATCCAGACTCTCTGCCAAGAAAACCCCAAATGGAATTAGGAAGAGTCTGACACAAATGAACAACATTTACCTCTTTGAGCCTCTCAGCTATAAAGTAGAAAATAACATCTGCATTGGTACCTTTGATGAGGCCCTCAGAAGCTAGGTGAGGTATTGACAGAGAGCCTGAATTATTGTAAACAACTCCCAGAAGCCAGCAGGAAAGAACACTGGTAGGATTATCTTGACCTAGAGTGGGCCTTTTGTTCTCGAGCAGGCCATTTGTTCTTTGCATTGACAAAACCATCAAACGGTTTACCCTAGCCAATCAGAAAGCCAAGTTATGATGTCAACAGCAGAGATTATATTTCCCTTAAAAGAGAACCTACTGTCCCTCTAACTCTTTTTTTAGGGTTAGTCCGATTGCAATCCATCCCAAAGGATAATTCTATAAATCTTCTTGGGATTAGCCTGCCAATCAATAGTGTAATCCCCTGCTAAACTTCTTTAGGAATTTAGCCAGTCTTATAGAGTCAAAGATTCATTAGGAACTTGCCACATCTTAACAACACCTCCCTCCTTAACGATATCTTCCCTCTGGTTAATTGTGAGTTCCCCTAGGGAACCTGGCCCCCTCCTTTGTTAATTGCTAAAATCCCTTTTTGTCTGTGAAAACCACCATATGGATTCAGCCAGCTCTTAAAATCTTTGCCCCTCGATTCGGAACAGGTCTAAGCCTACAAATTCTTTTGAGACACCTCACCTGCTATACTTTGGGAGTTCCACATCCCAAGACCACATTTGGTGGCAAAACCCCCAGGATTTTTGTGAGTGATGAGGTCCTGAATGGTGGGTGGGATTAGCAGAGAGAAACTGACACACTGATACAAATGATTTCCTGGGGCAGGCTAGAAGAAGGTTCTGATCACTGAGATCAGTTTAGATCTGTGGTCCCATCCTCTGCCCCAGTAATACAGCCAGAAATCCAAAGTATGTCAAGCCCCAAGGCTAAAATTTCCCTAGAGAACAGTTTACGGCTCATGCCATCTATGATCAACCTCCCTGGGTCAGTCCATCATGACACACTGTCTCGTGGTGTCTTTTCCCTTATCCCTCCTCCCCCATAGCACATGGTATCTTACCTGACCCAACTGTACTTCTCACCTCACTTTTTGTTCTTATAACTAACTTTGAGGATGTTAAATACCTTTCAGGATTCAGCTTACAAGTTAAGAAGTTGCCCCAACTTCATGGGGTGCTCCCTTTCTACTGGGTAATTGTGAGTTCCACTTATGCTCTCCCAACTCTATTTCACATTTACCGTTCCTGGTATCTACTGTATCTCTTCATTTTGTCTGTAACCTCTTTTAAATAAAATTATCATTTGTCAAAGAGAATGGCCATTGTGACTTCTTCATATGACCGAACCCCGACATTTGGTGCTCTTCTAAAGCACATCATCTAGTGTCACCCCGTTTGCTACATCATTTGCATCATGAGGTCCAAATTTAATGTAGGGGGTGTGGGGGTGGGTATGGTGGGTATCCATTTAGGTCATGTGTACTCACATGGATCTGTCTACCTATGTCATGGAGCATGAATAGAAATCTCTAGAATCTCCTTTGTCAATTCTTCTCCAAGAAGACATTTATTCTAACCAGGATAGGAACAGGAGAATGGGACCATTAAAGGTAGCCACTCTGCTCTACTCAGGGAGATGGAGACCTGGGCTAATATATTAAATCAAAAATATTTCTAGTCTTGGAGAAATACCTTTAAGTTTCAAGTTTCACTCCTGATCACTATCCCTTGACAGAGGAGTAGCCAAGCTATAGACCCAAGACCTGACTCTTCTCACCAAATAGTATTTACACAAAGACCACATGGGGTGAACAGCAAGTGAACCAAGACAACAGCAAACAAAATAAGAGAAGCTAAACAGCTGAACTGTATGAAACAAGACAAGGAGAGTCAATGAGCTCTCCTACTTGGTTATGAGGGGAGGCACAGAGACAGAGACAAGGATACATCGAAGGAGGGAGGGAGGGAGACAGAGAGACTGAATATTAGTTGAATTCTTATCCAAAAGAAATTTCCCCAAATCACTAGTAGTGTAGTAAATAGGGTATATGGACATGATGAAGGTACCAGCTCTTCCCAGAGTCTTTCCTTCTCCCTTCAGGGACCTCTTCAAGATAATTTGGAACCATGCATCCTTTTCTCAAAGCTGGTAGCCAGAAGCCTAACATCTTTCCTCTCCCAAGCTCTTGCCAATTCCACCCCTCATGAGGGCACAGAGCACCAAGCAGCCAATCTCCATTAATAAAGATGATCCCATGTAAATGAGTGAGTCCCAAGTTGCAGAAGGAACATATATATATATATATGTAATACTTTGCAAATTTTTGAAGACTACTAAGATAGCAGCTATTATGCTATAGTGAGAGAGGGACTCTATGACTATCCAAGGATCAAAAATCATCTTGACATTATAAGTGAATCCCTGGTATAGCAACATGCTTCATAGGAGGGCTGATTTTTCCTGTTTTTAAAAAGGAAACCCTATCTACTTCCTACTTGAAGACAATGCCTTTGTTTTCAGAAAACCTGTTCAAGGCAGAGTAACTCCAAGAAGGGAGAAGGGAGAAAATGTAAGGGGAGAGAGGAAAGTCAACTTCTGGCGCTGTTTACAAACGCCCAAGAAGAAATGGATGTGGCTGCTGCCATGCTAACTGGCAGTGATTCCCCGACACAGAATGTCACTGTGGAAAGGAAGATGACCTTTCAACTGACCCCTAACAGCTGAGAGACCACAGGCCAAGTCTCTTAATCTCTAGGAGTTTGGGTTTCCTCATCTGGAAAACTTTTATTTGGGATTGCATCTGTGAATACTATGGACTAGTGAATTCCCCAGGGAGCTTTCTCTATCATGGCAGACTGGCAACTTCTCTGCCCTTTACAGCCTACAGAATGGGCCCAGGACATTGATAGGTTAAATTATTTGGCCAGGGTTATGCAGTCAGCATGTATCAAGGAGGGGTTCAAATTCAGATCATCCTGACACTGATGCTGCACTTTATCCACAACACCATACTGCCTCTTTCATCTGTAATATGGGATTATTCACATCTGTAAAGCACATAGCACAATGCCTGGCATACAGTAGGCACATAAGAGATCCTTCCTTCCTTCCTTCCTTCCTTCCTTCCTTCCTTCCTTCCTTGGGTTGTTGTAAGCACCAATTTATATTTGTGTGCAAATTCACATGTACATATATGTGTGTGTACATATATACATATGTGTATATATACACATACAAACACATGCACTTTAAAACATCAGTGTTATTACATGTCAGTTTTCATTGGAGTTTGAGAAACTTGGTTACTTTTTAAATAAAGATTCAATCTTTAGTACAGGAAATCCAGAATTAGTGTATTTTCTTTGCATTTCAGCTGTATAATACAGGCAGTGGGTAGAGATTAGACTCAGTCTGAAAAACTTGAATTTGAACCCTGCCTAGATACTTACTAGCTTGTGACCCTAAGCAAGACATTTTTTTTCTCCCAATCTCAGTTTCCTCACCTGTAAAATGGGGATAGTAAGAGAATGTACTTCACAGGGTGAAATAAGATTAGAAAAATAAGAAATATTGCAAATTTAAAGTGCTATAGAAACTCTAGGTATTATTATTATCATAGTAATAGAATATAGTAAATATTCTATTATATTATGACTGCAGAAATGCCTCATTCAGTACGATATCTCCCAATTTCTCTGTTCAAATTCTAATGCTGCTGTTTCGATTCTTGCTGTGAGCACTGTGTGGTTAGGTGTGCCTCCAAAAAATTGCAAAGGTCATATTCGTGGTCGGTATCATAAATGAGATGAGCGAAAGGGCTCAAAAGCCAAAATGAACAGTCTCAGGAACGTCTCCTCTGTTCTGTGATTGCAAAGGCTTTGTTTCTGCAGTGACTGTGAATGTGGTTGGTTCAATTGGTTGCAGCTTGTCAAAATTTCACAACCATGCCGCTTGAAATCCCAAGTTACAATTTCTCTACTTTCTATGAGGGCAGATCCATCGGGCATCCCTTCCCCCTATGCCCACATTAGAGAAGACTCACTAGGATGTTTGGGAAGGCCCAGGAGACATCCGATGACTGATCTCATATGTTGTCATCAATTCACATCAGAAACAGAAACACAGACTCGGTTTGCATGATAAACGTCAGTATCACAAAGAGATCCCTCTCCACAGGACGAACACCTATGCAGAATCAAGCTAGTCTTAGATAAAATTGTGACAGGGAAAGTTTATGTTCCGTATTACCTAGTTCAAACTTGACATTTGTTGGTGACATGGCTTTCTTTCCTATATCTGAGCCCTCATTTTCCCCATGTCCAGGAGTTTCATTCACACTAGAGTGTGATTCAATTTAGTTACCTCAGTTTGTACTTTAACCTGAATGGGGGAATGATGGGAAGGGAGATGGGGTTGGACCTAAAACTACAGAGGTAGTCTTTTTTTCTACTCTCTTAAAAGGCCCTGTTCTGTCCAAAGACCACTTGTTAAGAACAAATAGCCAATTTCTTCATAATCCAACTTCTGCTTTGCCACAAGGCAGTCTCAAGATGCTTGTAGGATTGATATTTGGAATGAAGAAATGGGAGCCATATTAAGAATTTAGAAATCAGAAACTGAGAAGAAAGGTACTTTGAAATAGTCTGATGATTTAAAAAAAACAGAAGGGTGGAGGAACCATTTGGCCAAAAGTCTATGGTACTTACAAAGGCAATAAGTTTTCCTCTATGTGTAGAGCACAATCTGTTGCCAAAGGGATGGGACAGGAAACTTAGAAGTGAGAAAACAAATTCAAAATATTTACAGAGGCTTTGATTTGCTGTTTGCTTTTGAATATTCTGCAAAAGAACCTCTCAAGTAGGGGAACCAAGTGAATATGCAGGCATGGGATGTCCCAGGTCTGAAAGCACTCCAATTATGATAGGAGATTATGTGTAGATAATTCACAGTTCTACTTTTCATTGACCTATCAACTCAAGTTACTCACCTTTCTCATAACAGTAAAGCTTTACCCGTCTCTTGGGAGTAACACTTAACACCAGCACCTGTTTTGTCACCGTACATATCCTGAGGAACATGACCTCCATCTGTTTCTGAATTCCAGGAAAGCTGGGCAAGCCCCAGTAATTATTTCTCTGAAACCCTGGCGAGTGAATGGCTTCCTCGTATAGTATGGGAGATGGAGGTAGATCTTGACCACGGCAAAGAACGTTTGTTTAACTTCTTGTCAAGAAAATTGCTATCCCTCCTTGTAATTTCTTCTCTTGTCTAAGGATGCCCATGACCTCCTGCTATTTTTTTCATCGCTAGGTAGCTAGGGACTAAGAAAAGTTGGCTTTTCCCTTTCCACAAATCTTATTGTTAAGTTCTGTCTTGTGCATCAGAGGTATAACTACGAAAAAGCAGTTGGGCTTTGGCTCACGGTGCTAACATTTAGAGGATAACAACGGTACCCATACTGCTTCAGTGGAGAGCAACAAATGATCTTTGCATCTAGTTCTGAGTTATGAACACTATCCCTCGCACTGACTGTGTTATGAATGCTAATTAGTGAAAATAGCAAGCTATCATATATTTATTTCCCCTGGCTCCCACATCTCACATGACTTCTTCCAAAGGCTACCACATAGATTCAGCTTCACTGTGTCTTGGAGTCTCTCTCTTACTTATCAAGGAAAAAAAAGTATATTTAAGATGTATTTCATGCTTGGCAAACGGGATTTGCGAAGCTTGCTTTGGATAGGAACAATGACACTTGCAGCAACTTTGTCAACCCCACGCTTACTTCCATATCATCATACTGACTCCAAAGTAAAACAGGAGAAAATTGAGCCAACCACACCGGAGACACTACGGGTCATACAAGTGGAGCCTCTATTTGAGAAAAAGCAATATCCCCAAATGGGATTTCCACTCAATCCCTGAAGGAAGCGTCCAATGTGAAAAATGACTCCACCTGGAATCCCAGCTGAACAACTCTCGGTGGGCTCATAACAAACCTGCCTGCTTCTAGGGAGCGATGAAAAAAAAAAAGAGGAAGGGTCTAGCGGATCACAATCACAAAATCCCATGGTTCAAAGGGACTTCCCAACCCAAATTCAGTCCAGCTTGGATCTCAGCAAGTGACCAGTTTATGATATTCCCGAACAAGGTCATCCAGCCTGAGACAGGGAGCCACTGCCTCAAAGGGCTGCCCACGCCATTGTGGGACGGGTCTGAGCACTGCCAGGATTTCCTTGTATTATCTAAATCTGCCCTGGAAACTTCCACCCTCTCTTCTTCATCTGACCTTTGGGGCCAAGTAGAATAAATTTAGTCCCTCTTCTAGTTGACAGCCTTTCAAATATCTGAATAAAGATCTTTCTACTCTATCCTTATAATCTCTTCTCTGGTTCAACATCCTCTATTATGTGTGTGTGTGTGTGTGTGTGTGTGTGTGTGTGTGTGTGTGTGTTTGTTTTACTTTTCCTAAAAGGTCCTCAAATGGAATGAACTCAAAGAATCATAGCTTTACAGAGGAAATGCATCTTGACAAATAAGGAAACTGATGCTAATAGAGGTTAAGTGACTTGCTCAGGGTCACATGGCTATGAAGTATTTGAGACTATATTCAAACTTAAGTCTTTCTGACTCTAAGTCCAGCACTTCATCCATGACACCTTTCACCATCTTTACTACTGTTCTCCAGACTTTCTTTAACTTAGCAATAGCTTTCTGTCAATGCAGAGTGCATAAGTGAATACTCCCATGTCCAGTAGCTTTCTGAGAGAGAAACAGTGAATGAGAGACAGAGAGAGAAACAGAAATACATGTAGACAGAGACAGAGAGAGAAACAGAACGAGAGAGAGAGAGAGAGAG
>JAJPUD010002298.1:121736-181466 GCA_023553655.1 Myrmecobius fasciatus | reverse complement strand
GCCTAACCCTGTTTTAAAGGCCCTCTTATTTGCTTTAAGACACATAGAGCTTGGGAAAATGAGTTCTGAGGACCTGACAGAGATGCCCCCCAGAGGGATTCTGGGAATCTTTTGCTTCTGTTGACAAAGTACTTCTCTCCTCAAATATTTGTTCCTAATACTTGGCTGGCAAGGGGCTTGGCATATAGCAGCTGTCATCCCAGGCTGTTGGAGATGACCAGTGGCTCGAACCCAGCTCAAGTCCACTAGAGACCTTTGCTGAGCGGAGCGATTGTTTGAAATCTTCTTGAGGCAGTGGCAACAACAAAAGCGTACTGATGAATTGTGGCTTAGAAAGCCCTTACAGATGGCTTGGAGTCTTGCTATCTTAACCTCCCGGCCTACTAGGTAGATGAGCTAAGAGTCAAGGCTATAAACATAATTTTGAGAATTAATATTTTAGCATCCTCTTTCCTTTGCCCTATGCTCCTTCTGAAGCAGTTGTGACAAAAGTGATTTTCATTGTTCTATAGGGAGACACTGTTTTGTTACATTACATCTGTTGCTGAAACCCAGAGCCCTTTGGCGGCAGCGCAGGCAGATAAATCTGTCCAAAGGATGGGCTGGGAGTTGCAGAGACCCCAGATGATCTCTGTCTCTTGGGTGAATGCCATTTATAATTGCAATATTGATAGACTAACTGGAAAACTCCCACCCCCTCCCCTCAAATCTTTAGCTCTTCAGAAGGAGCCATCCGGGATACAAATTTCAACAACAATGAAAATCGTCACTCTATGGGCTTGATAGATTGGAGCACCAACTGGCCCAGCTGTTTACCTCCTGGTACGCACAAAATGAAAGATCTTAGCTGAATACAAACTCAAATGCTTGCCCCATTCACAGCTGGTTTAACTTGTGAGCACGACAACAATAAAAGGGAAGAAGGACTTTAATAAAAATTGAAGGTTATGCACGTACACATCCAAATGGCTAACTTTCCCCCACCCCCAGTTTGAGGGATCCTATTTCTCTATTTGAAAACCAAGGGAAAATTTTAAGGTTATCCCCAACCAGAGCTGGACATCCCTCATGACATGATCAACCAGACACTTTCCTCCTGACTTGCTTTCCTCATGGCTCTCACCCAGCACTGTAAGAGCCACTTAATTCTTGTGGCTTTTGGCTCAGAATTCGAAATCCAGCGGCCACGATCTGGGCCGACTAGAATCTTTGTCTATCAGGTTCTCTCTCCGATATTCCTGTCGCTCTCATCCATCACCTATCAAAGTTAAGCTCTATAGAATCCAAGTATAGCACTGGTACCCGGGGATGTAGCCAAATTAATACCCCCATTACATTTTAGTACTTTCAACGTTTAGGAGATGAATTTTTGTACAAGTTACTACAGACAGACACTGGCTAAAGTCCAAAAGGGCCTTTGGATCAGCAGTGTTATTTATACTTTTTGTGGTGAGGAGGAAGCACAGTCCCAAGACACTTAGGGTCTTTTTCTAAGATCTCTCACCTCTTATCAGCCTACCCAAATTGCATCATTTCAGAGACCAATAAGATAACGATTATGAAATTATTTTAGAAATGATGACGTTTATATAAAGGAAAGGGATATAAGAGAAGAATATGACTGCTTTCATTTCAGAACTCAGCAGCAAAGTGAGTGCTTTGCCTCTTTTCACTTACCTATTTAGGATCAAAAGGCCCTCCTGGCAGGTTTACTTCCATGCTTTAGGCTTCTGGCTTCCTAAGCTCAAACTTCCTTTAGTGGTTGGTCTTAGCTGGAAGACTTTGACTTTCTAGGTTCTTCCACTTTGGGCTGATCTGCCAAGAAAACAAAGAAAGATGATACACAACATCTGTCTCTTAATATATATCCTTATCCTAAGAACTTCTCTCTATCCCCAGGAAGTGGCAAACCGGCCCCTGTACTGTGAGCTACCAACAGGTTCAGAGCCTTTCTCATTATTAGGACCTATTCCTCCTCTTGCACAAAGGCTCTGGCCACTCACTCTCTTAGGACTGCTGCTGTCTCTGATGTAAATTTGCACATAACACCAGGGCTTGTTTACCTTGCTGGACTTAGACAATCTGGTCCTCCCAATAATTGTCTTACTGTTTCATTTAGCCAATTTCAAGTAAGCATATTCCTTAAAGAAAAATGTAGCATGCGACTAGAAAACAAATAAGTTTCATCATGGAACAAGCACGATGTCAAATTTCCATGTTATAAGAAAATAAAAATAAAGCCTTTGGGATATATAATTGAACAGGGAAAGGATTTAGTATTTTGTCAGTATAGGACAGTATTCCACCTATGTAGATCATAATCCCTTCATGGCTTTTGCCTGGGGAACAAAGAAGTTAAATGTCCAGGGTCACACAGATAGAAAGTGCCAGATGCTAGATCTGAATATTTATTTTTTGAACTTCAAGGTCAGAATTCTATCTACTCTACTGGGTTATATCCATATGCTTTGTACACAGGAGACATAATTTTACCCATTCTAGAGACAATTCTATGGCTTAAACAAAACAATTGGCAAATAAAATCCATTGCTCAGTAGACTCAGAACAATTTATAAATTTTGAAGGAAAAACCAGTAATGCTTCTCATCTATAACCACCATAAAGCCAGACTCTCCCCTGTCCTAAGTGCCTCACTGCTAGTAGACAGATTTTTAGAGAATTGAACTCTATGAAAGGTGGGGCTATAGATTTATACATGGAAGGGTCTTTTACCAAGTGAAGAGGTTATTGAGGTGATGCAGTGAATAGAATAGTGGACCTGGTGTCAGGAAGTTCTGAGTCCATATCTAGCCTTTGTCATTCAAGAGCTATGTGAGACTGAGCAAGTCACTCATCTGCAATTTTTTATCTATCAAATGGGGATACCCATAGCCCCTAGCTTCTGTGGTTGCTGTAAGGATCAAATGAGATAATATTTGCAGAATACTTTGCAAATTTTAGAGCACTATATAAATGCTAGTTGTCATTGTCACTGTATTTCGTTTAATTCAACCCTTTCATTTGACAGATGAATAAACTAACTTGCCTAAGGTCACATTTGAACTCAGATCCTTTTATCAATTCCTATATCTTTCCACTGTCAACTGTCTTTCATTAGCTAGTTTTGGAGGATGCTCTTGGGTAGCATTTAAAATCTCACCTTCTACTTTTCCATGTACTGTCCGTATAAACATCACAGTCAGTCTGTATAGGAGTAGGTGTCCTTTGTCAATTATTAGTTTATATAACTCAGCTTACGCTACTAGGTAAGTGCTGTTAGTGTATCAAAGGCGGGGGGAGGGGGGCAGAATCCCCATTTACTCTTGGGATAACAGAATAAACAACAGTCATAACTTAAATGCATGCCATTTTGGTGAGCAGTTCCAAGGATGGCAGCAATCATCAGTTAAATAAACCACTATGGTAAGAACTGAAGTGTTAAACTAGGCATAACTTACTGTCTTTTTATGGACATGGACTAGTTGATGATCTTTATACCACTGAGAGGCAAGGGGGGAGAAATAGAAATTTAATTTAAAAAACAAGTTATTTGTCTTTCATTTTTTGTTTTTATTTATTTATTGTTCTTGTTATAATGTACATTATAACATTATAATGTAATATTATATAAAAATATACAATTTATATAATGTATAAACCGTAATTGGGTTCTACTCATTTCACTATGTGTCAGTTCAAACAATTTTTCCCAGGTTTCTTTGAAATGATTCCACTGGAAAACATATGCAGCAAATTTCTCTGATGAAGCTCTCATTTCCAAGACATATAATGAATTGATTCAAATGTCAGAGGATATGAACAGGCAGTTCTTAAAGGAAGAAATCCAAGTTATCAACAGATATACAAAGCACCCCAAATCACTAACAGGTAGAGAAATATGAATTAAAACAAGCCCGAATATTACTTCATACTCATCTGATAGGCAAAGATGATAAAAATGGAAAATGAAGTATAGTAGAGGCTAAGGGAAAAGAAACATTAATACAACATTTTGAAACTGTGAATTGGTCCAGTTGTTTTAGAGATCAGTTTAAAACTTTGTCCATAATGTCACTAAATAATATGCATCCTTTGACCCAGTGATACCTCTGCTAGGCTTATACCAAAGAAATTTTTAAAAGACACATATGTACAAAAATTTTATTTCAACTTTGTAATGGCAAGAAACTAGACTCTGAGAAAGTGTTCCTCAACTGGAAAACAACTGAGAACTCATTCTATTTTTTTTGGCTCAGGCAATTGCGGTTAAGTGACTTGCCCAGGGTCACACAGCTAGGAAGTGTTAAGTGTCTGAGTCCAGATTTAAACTCATGTCCTACTGACTTCAGGGCTGGCACTGTATGCACTGCACCACCTAGCTGCCCTGACCTTATTCTATTTTTTAAAGAGTTTTCTTCAGATAATTTCTGGTTTTCCTTTTTTATACCCTCTTGCAAAGATTCCATGTCCTTTCCCCATTTTTCTTCTCTCTTTTAAGATTCTTTTTGAACTCTTCCAAGAGAGTCTTGTGAAATGGGGACCAACTCAGATCACCTTTTGGGGATTCATCTGGAGTTGATTTGCCTTTAGGATCCTCAGGGTTTGAGATCTATTCTTCTCTTTCTCCATAAAAGCTGTCTATGGTCAGAGTTCTTTTTGCTTTTTTGCTCATTTTTTTAAGATTGAGGTCTGCTCTTAAAGCCAATGGGCAACAAGCAACTTGAGTTTGCCCTGGGGCCAGTGCTACTGACTGACTTCTGGTGCTGGGTAAGCGAGGCCAGGTCTTGAGTTCTTCCCCAGGCTCAGTGGCTCACAATTTGCCTTTTATATTTGCTTTCACATGTCTTACAACAAATCTTCTGAACCACCAGCTTGCAACCAGGATAGAGTAGCCTAAGAGGCACGTAATAGATTTCCCATTGCAACACCCTGGCTCCTTATTCTGGCTCCCTGCCCTGGCTCCCTGCCTCAGGCTCCCTGTGGTGGCTTCTCCCCCTGCCCAACTGAAACAGACCTTTTCTTAAATACTTCCAAAGTATCTTATTCTGGAAATTTGTTACACTCCAAATATTTGTGGCTTCTGTCACTCCAAAACCAATTCAATGGCTTAATCTGCTGTTAATTTGAGGGAAGCTCGGAGGAAGTCAGATGTGTCTACTCTCCGTCATTTTAGCTCCACCCCTGAGACCTTATTCTAACAATTCCTAGTAACACTATGATTCTTTTAGTATTGTTGATTTTTAGAGTACCTGTCCTTAACCCTCTTTAGGCAGTTCATTTTTCTTCACTTCTACAAAAAAAAAAAATCACAAAAAAGTTGAATTTTAACCCTACTAGATCCACACGCTTCCCAGAAATGCATGGATAGACCAAATTTGTTAGGAGTAATTATTTCATCATTCATTTTGAAAAAAATCTGTTGGACTTAAAATATGTCAAATTACAGATTTTTAAAGTTGTGTGGAATTTCATGGGGCATATAGTCCCATCCCTACTATAATGTACATGAAAGGTGAACAAATAATTCAACCAACCCTTGCTTGAAGACCTCCAGGAAAGGGAAACCCACTATCCCCCAAGATGACCCATTCTACTTTTGAACAGTTCCAATTTCCTATTGCTAGGAAAATAAGACCTAAATCTGCCTCTTTGCTACATCATCACTCCTCATTCTATTTCTCTCTCAAGAAGAACATGCCCAACCTCTCTTGCACATGTCAGCTCTTGACTTGAAAACTTGAAGAAAACTGTCAGCTCCTCCCTGAATTTTTTCTTCTCCAAGCTAAGCATCTTTATTTCTCTGTCAACTGAAGTCCATGGAGCATGGACTCAAGACCCCTCATCATCTTCTTTGTCTTGCAATTTATATTAATCAATTTTGGAAATCACATACGTTTTTCCATATGAAAATGTGGTGGAACAGTGGAGAGATCATTGGAATCATTAGAACTAGGTTGATATCCTAGTTCTTCTATCTGTTGGTTGTGGGACCTTGGTCAAGGATTTTTCCCTACTCTGAGTCAAAGCTTCCTCCTCTAAAAAGAACTAGCTGATGCTTAAAGGCCTTTCTGGCTCTGGCACTGTATGAATCTATGTTATATTCTTGAAAAATCAATATACAGAATTAGTTATTTGCTATCTTCAGTTGAATATCATGACTGAAATTAGCTGAGACAATATCAGCAGAAGTACTCAGCAAAAAAAGGGCAAGCTCCTACAAAAAAGGGCCAACCTAAGATCAAACACCAGAACCAAACCAGATAACAATGAAAGCCA
This sequence comes from Myrmecobius fasciatus, assembly GCA_023553655.1. Lineage (NCBI taxonomy): Eukaryota > Metazoa > Chordata > Mammalia > Dasyuromorphia > Myrmecobiidae > Myrmecobius > Myrmecobius fasciatus. Next base: position 175,190 of record JAJPUD010002298.1, on the reverse strand, counting down.
AGTTCAGATACTCCTCCTGGAAAGATACTCACAAAAGGAAGATTTACTCAGAATATGTGACAAATGAAAATTTTTTTCTAAAAATGAAGGTAGGGAAGAAGTGTTGTTTCATGAGGCAGGGCTTTTAGACTTGCAAAAGTGGGTTAGTTGGTTTAAAGGTCTGAAGATGGCCATAATTTTCCTGACCTTGCAAAAATTAATTAGAATTGGTGCAATGTTTAGCCTAGAAATGCAAAATGCAATTTCTGAAGATTATGTGCAAGAGTGAGTAGGTGAAATGACTTCATCTCAGGCATCTAAAATTGAAAATTAACACCTAAGTGGAAAAAGCTAGTTGTGAAGAGGCTATACATCAGAGAGTAGAGAGCCACATGTATTCAAGCAACAGCTGGCAGGCCAGTTGCAGAAGGAGATAGAGAATATGAAAGGCAATAATGGGAACTAAATGTTGTACAGGTAGGCTGAATCCATGATTTTGAGGGATTCAAAAGCTATGCTGAGGGTCTGCTTTTGTTTTTCAAGGCAAAAATTCTCCTAAACATTTTTGAACACTAGTGACAGAATCAGATCTGTGACCTTATCCAACATGGGAAAATTTGAAGCAGGAGAAGAATGGGGGGGGGGTAGTGAGACTAATGAGTTCCATATGTTGACTTCAAAGTGTTGTTGAAATATCCAGGTTAAAAATATCCACCAATCAGGTGGTATAGGAAATAGGTTAAAGAAAAAAGATTAAGGCTAGATATAGCAATATATTCATTAACTGTGTAGGAAAACCAACTAAATCCGTGGGAATCAATTGATCCTCTAAGGGAGAAAGTGAAGAGAAAGAAGAGCTGGGGGCTCAAGAAAGACCCTTGGAGACCACCCACAGTTAGGGAGGAAAAGATGGATTATGATCCAGAAAGAGAACCTCAGGGATGGTCAAAGAATTAAGGGAAAAAAAGAGAGCAGAATCACAAAAAACCTAGGGAGAAAAGTTTCTATAAAGAGAGAATGGTCTATCGTAGTAGCAAGGAAGAAGAGGACCTAGAGAAGGCCACTGGATCTGGTAATTAAGAGAATATTGATAACCTTAGAGACTGATTGGAAGCTTGCCTATAAAGGAGCCAGTGGAGATACTGAGATTAAATGATTCTTTCCAAGAGTTTGACAGCGAAAGGGATAGATGAAAACTTAAGGGAATGATAGGGTCAGGAAAACCTCAGACTCAAGATGAGGGCAGCCAGAGAATGTTTATGCCCAGAAAGCAAAGAGTCAATATAATGTGGAAGAATAAAAATGAACAATCAATGGAGGAAACTCCCAAGGACAAAGGGATAGGATGGGATCAATGCTCCAAGTAAATGGGTTAACTTTAGGAAGAATGATCACCTTTTAGATCATTATACACGGCAACAACAATACTACATGATGATCAATTCTGATGGACATGGCTCTCTTCAACAATGAAATGTTTCAAACCACTTTGAATTGTTCACTGAAGAAAGCCATATACACCCAGAGAGAGAGAGATGTGAAATGTGGACCACAATATAACATTTTCATGCTCTCTATTGATGTTTCCTTGCATGGTGTTTCCTTTCTCTGATTCTTCTTTCTTGTAGATATGATTTTTCTTGCACAAAAATAAGTGTGAAAATATGTATACATATATTCAATTTGTCAAGTATTTTAACTTAATTAACATGTAGTGGATATCCTGCCATCTAGGGGAGGGGTAGGGAGTAGGGGGGAAAAATTTGTAACAGAAAGCTTTGTAAGGGTTAATGTTGAAGAATTACCCATACGTATGTTTTGCAAATAAAAAGTTTTAATTAACAAAAAAAGAATGATCACCTTTTTCTAACATTCTTTTTTTTGCAGCAGGAGTAATTTTTTAAATAAATAGTATTTTATTTTCCCAAATACGTGCAAAGATAGTTCTCAACATTCATCTTTGCAAAATCTTGTGCTCCAGGTTTTTCTCCCTCTCCCACCCCATTCCCCTGCCCCCCCACAGCAAACAATCTGATACAGGTTAAACATGTGCAATTCTTCTAAACATATTTCCATATTCATCATGCTGTGCTAAAAAATTCATATCAAAAAGAAAAGAACACAAAAGACCCAAAGCAAACAACAAACAAAAACAGAAAAGGTGAAAATGTTATGCTTTGATGCATATTTGTTCTCCATAGTTCTCTCTCTGGACGCAGATGGCATTTTCCAGCCCAAGTCTACTGGAATTAGCCTGCATCACTTAATTGTTGACAAGAGCCAAGTTCATCACAGAGGATCATCACATAATCTTGTTGCTGTGTACAGTGTTCTCTTGGTTCTATTACTTCACTCAGCATCAGTTCACGCAAGTCTCTCCAGACCGCTCTGAAATCATCCTGCTGATTGTTTCTTATAGAACAATAATATTCCATAACATTTGTATACCATGATTTATTCAGCCATTCCCCAGCAGATGGGCATGCACTCAGTTTCCAGTTCCTTGCTGCTACAAAAAGAACTGCTACAAACATTTTTGCACATGTGGGTCCTCTTCCCTTTTTTATGATCTCTTTGGAATACATTCTAATATTGATTTTAAACTATTTTTTTCAGTTTTAAATTCCCTCCTTTTCTCCTACCCCAACAACACTCCTTGAGAAGGTACTAAATATATCAATTATATACATGAGGGAATACAAAACATATTTCTAATTAGCCAGGTTATTAAAAACAGACAAGAAATATTAAGAAAATGAAAAGTTTACTCCTATCTGCATTCAGAGTTCATCAGATCTCTCTCTCTGGATGTGGGTCTACCTCTTTCTTAGAGACAAGAGAAAGAAGAGTTTTGAGATTCAATGAAGAAGAAATAATAGAATTTATTAGACAGCTTTAATATTTTCCGAAAAGCAGGAGATGGGGCCATCTATTGGTTGGGGGGGAATGGCATAAGGAGTTCAGAGACAGAGGAAAAAGTTTGGAATATTTACTGTGGAGAACATCATGAAGAATCAATCAAAGAAGGACAAAAGGATTTCTGAGTAATAGTGAAGTCCTTGTAATGATTCATTAACATGAATTTTTAGTGGGTCTTTCGACGAAGTTAAATGATTTCATCCAGCAGCATTTGCCAGCATGGAAGTACCTGTGGAGAAGGTGGGTGGTACAGTGGATGATCCAAGTTTGGAAACAGGAAGGTTTTGACTAACATTAGAACAAGGGGGCCAACTCAGATGTTGGAAGGCAGAATTAGGATCCAAAAATATCCTATACAGGCTGACAGGATAGATGGAATCTAATAATATGAAATTTTATAGATATAACCATAAAGCACTTCATTGGAATTAAAAATCAATTGTACAAGTACAGGATGGTAGGAAACACTTCAGGAGGGGAGGGAACATTTGAAGCTTCTACAGGACTACAAATGAAATATGAATCATTAACTTGATATCACAACCCTCCCTCCCCTCCAAATTAATGCAATCTTAGGTTGCATTAAGGGAAAACAAGGTTCATAGTGAAGTGATGGTTCCTACTCAGTCAAACTTCACCTAGGCTACTATATTCTGTTCTAGTTACCAAAATTCAGGAAAGGCATCAATAAGCTGGAGATAAGCAAAAGTGAGATGGGACACTGTAGACCATGCCATATGAGAAGTTGAAGGAACTTAGGATTTTTGCTCAAGAAGATAAGGGATCATGGTAGTTGCCTTCAGTTATTTTCTTTTTCTTCTTTTGTGTTATTTTTATTTTCCCAGAAACATGTACAAGAATTTTTCTTTTGGTCATACATTCCCATATGAATTATGTTGGGAGAGAAAAATCAGAACAAAAGGAAAAAAAACACAAGAAAAAAACAGGGGAAAAAAGTGAAAATCATATGTGTTGGTCTATATTCAGTCTCCATAGTTTTCTCTCTGGATGCAGACGGCATTTTCTATTCAAAGTTTATTGGGATTGCTTTGGATCAACGAACTGCCAAGAAGAACCAAGTCTATCACAGCTGATCACTGCACAATCCTTCTGTTGCTGTGTACAATGTTTTCCTGGTTCTGCTAGTTTTATTCAGCATAACATTTTTTTCCCTGGCCTTTTAAAAATCAACCTGTTCATTATTTTATAAAACAGCCATATACCATAGCCTATTCAGTCATTCTCCAATTGATGGGATATTTTTACATCTGATATATATGAAAGAGGGACCCAATTTTTTGGATCCCAGAAGGCAGAGCTAAGAAAAATGAGTGGGCGATGCTAAGAGAAATAGTAAGGCTGAATGTCAGGAAAAACTTTGTAGCCATGACAGATGTCCAAAAGTGGACTCTGATTGGAGGAGGTAAAAGGATCCTCTTGGAACATCACTGGAAGTACCAAAGCAAAAACTGACTATAGTCCATTGGCTTCCTAGACCGATGTAGGTTGAGCTAGATGATCTCGGATATTTGCTCCAATGCCGAGATCCTTTGATTCTATAAAGAGTGCTAATTGGAGAGGGGAGGCAGGGAAATGGGGAGACTGTCATGGAAACAGAGATATAAAGAAGCCTTTTGTTTTCTTTTTCCTCTGAGTGCCATTAACTTACTTGGTTCAAAACTTACTTGGAACAGAATTAAGTGAGGACAGATGAAGCATACATGGTGACTTTCTGGAAAGGGTGACGTACAGACATCAGACAACAGAAGCAGACAGTCACCTTGCCCTGTGTCACCCAGATTCTGTTGTCTGATGAGGAACAAAAAAGATTACAGGGGAACAACTTGGCAAATCAGAGGGAAAACGTGCCCGATGGTTAATTAATCGAGCTTCTACTATGGACATAAAACTGAGGATTGGGTTGATTCTTATCAATTGTTTCCTGGGTTATAGCTCACATTTTGAATAGACAGGAGATATGGAGGCTAGCTGCAGTTCTCATACAATGTGGAGAGCTCCCTTCTCTCACTTACAGTTGGGTCTTTCTCTCGTGCTTTAATGAGGCAGCTCCAAGGAGAAGGAGGAAAATCACAAGACTACATCATTTCTGATTTCCCAAGTCAAATAGCCACAACAGGCCTCTTTTACCAAGGTACCCAATGTAATTAGCTGGAGGGACCTCCTGGATCTCACTCAGTCTCACTCATAATTTTGGAACATCACAGAGACTATGATGATAATAATTATTTAATGGGAATGAAGCACCCTCAGTGTGCACAGAGACCCTTTCCCCGCGTAATTGGTACCTCAAATAGCCAGAGAGGCTGTAGCTTGGCAGCCCAACCCCCAGAAAACAACCCAGCTGTTCTACAGAACTCATCTCTGTAGATGACACTGCTAAATAATTGGCAACCAGATCTCAGCCACCTGTGGATATTTTTTTTTCTTTTAAGGACAGAGAATAATCTATTTGTGAAAATTTCTCCTGTAGAATATTCTGTATGTTATACCCTGAAGGATGAAGGGTGTAACAATGTTTGATTTCAAGAACACTGAGCACATAAAGGAATCAGAGGAAAAATAAAAATGAAAAGGCAGGGCTCTAGGCCCTAGCTCTGCATGAATTCGAAGCAGAAGTTAAGTGTAGGATTTTTCTAAAATGATACCAAAATTCACCTATAAGCCTTAAGAAGCCCAGACTGACCCCCAAACCTGCAGGATGTTAGTGTCTTTAAGCAGAAAATACATCAAAATAAATACGTTTACAATTATTTATACTCAGAAGTGAATTTCCCCATTTGGTCAATAAGCATTTGTTGGCCATTTAATTCTCTGTCAGACCATGCAAGGAATTGAGGAAACAGAGGAAAAACTGAGAATAGTCACTTCTTTCAAGGAGTTTCCATTCTAACAAGGGAGACAACATGTACATAAATGAGCACATATAAATTGTACACAGAGGAGATGGAATATAACTTTAGAGGAAAAAGCCCTAGAAGCTGGATGAGGGTGGGGGGAAAGGCCAGAAAAGGTCTCCTACAAAAGTAGTATTTGAGCTGAGTCGGAAAGGAAGCCAGGGATCCTAAGGAGCCGAAGGGAGAGGACAGAGCATTCTAGGCATTGGTTGAGGCAGAAGAAGATAAGATTTTCAAGTTCAATAGTGATATTTGAAAACAGGATAAATGAAATCTGCCAGGAGTGTTTTTTTAGGATGAAGAAGGATGTGTCATTCTTTAAAAGGATGTTTTTCCAACCAGCATTCTGCCTTTCAGGATATATCTCATAACTAGTCTCAGGATGTTGTCAATAGATGGGGAACAAATTACCTAATTAAAAGAAATTATTAAGAAGCCTTTTATGAAGAATTTGATTTTGATCCTTAGTACTATATGAGTGGAGTAGAATCAGAAGCCAGATTACCATTTTGAAAATATGTGCCCGTAGTGGTGCAAGATGGACAGAGATGATCGGTGGAAAGCCATCTGATATGCAGAATTCTCAGCTCATGCCATAAAAGATGGCCCATTTTGTGTCTGAAATATTCCATCTGTTCTCCTTTTACTTCTCTTTAGAATAAACCCTTAGAAGCACTGAGAGGTGGGAGAAACACCAAATTCATATAAAATGATAGGCTTTTATGACTACCAAAAATCAACCTGCCATCCCTTTCTGTCAGGCTCTGTCTATACTGGCAAAAGGGAAGAAAATAGGGCATAATAATCCATTCAAGAGAATTTTGGAGCCTGGATGCTTCTTTTCTCTTGACTATTTCAAGTTTATCCACATCCCTCTTATAGACAGATTAATGATAAGACACCTGGAACTGAAAACAGTGCTCCAATGTTATATCTTCCCAGTGTAATGGGACTATTACATATTCTTTAAGCTAAATTCTGAAGCCTCCTAGATACTACTACTTCTACTGCTACAACTACTACTACTACTACTACTACTACTACTACTACTACTACTACTACTACTACTATCATGACTACTACTACTACTACGCTAACACTTATATAATACTTACTATGTGCCAGGCACTGTGCTAAACACTTTGAAAATATCTCATTTGATCTTTCACAGGTACCCTAGAAGTGAGTACTATTATTATGCCCATTTTATAGTTGAGGAAAGTAAGGCAAACAGAGCCTAAGTGACTTGCTCAGTCACAGCTAGTAGGTATCTGAGCCTGCACCTAAACTCAGGTCTTTCTGACTTCAGACCAAAGACTCTATCCACTGCAGTGCCACCTGGCTGCCTCTTTTCTCTTCACTAGGATTTCATGACTTCTTTCTCCTCATGTCTGTCTGACCATTCTTCCTCATTCTCCTTGGATGGTGCTTCATTAATGTTATGCCTATGAACTGTGAACTCCTCCAAGGCTACATCCTGAGACCTCTTCTCTTTTTACTCTCTATTATCTCACGTGTTGAACCCATGAACAAATGATCTTTGTTGATTTATTAATTTTTTACAGCATCATCTCAGTGATCTCAGTTCACTAAAAAAAAATATTTGGATCTTTCTCTAATGAAATGCTATCTAGCCACGTCTTCCTCCATTTCATATTTGAGCAGCAGATTAAGACACAGCAACAGCAACAACAAGTAAATGAAGGACTGTAGACCATTGGGATAATTTCACTCAGTTGGGTCTCTTGTCAGGCATTCTTTAAGCTTCCTTTTCTATCTCCTGCTTCCCACTGTTTTATAAGCAATACTGTTTATAATCTTCCCCAATGCTTCTCCATAAGATTTGACAAGTGAGTTTATATTCTAAAGCAGTGTTATTCTTAGGTATCATATTGGGTACTTAAGATCAAAGATATCATCTTTCTCTTCATGGAAAGGCAGTAAAAATATTTGCTGACTAAGGTAGTTTTTATAGTCTTTTGGTCTCCTTATTGTGGCAATTGAGTTACACTGGTTAAAATTGTGTACAAAACTATAATAGTTGATGTATTTCCCTCCACTCTTGTCCCGTTTTTCATTCTTCATAAATCATTTAAATAACCAACCCGATACATGTATCCTTGATCCCATTCCCTATTATATTCTCCAATATATTGCCCTCGCTATCATCACCATTGTCCCTCCCTCTCCCATCTCTGGCTCCTCTCCTGTCATCTTCTCTCCTCTCTCCCCTCCCCTCTCCATACCCATTGGCTCTTTTTCTACTAACTACAAGCACATTCATGTCTTCTCTAACCTTTGTTAAAAAAAAAAAAAACACTTCCCCTTATTGTCTCCACTAGCTCTCATCTTATATCCTTCTTTCCTTTTGTTGCTAATTTCTTTGAAAGAGTCATCCTTGAAAGTGATTACATTTGCTCTTCATTAGCTCTCTTCTAAACCCTTTGCAATCTAAGGTCCCAACGTCATTCTTCAACTAAACTTGTCAATTCTCATCCTTCTTGACCCATCACCAGTTTACGCTCTAATGTGGGAGTCAATATGCACTCATACAAGCATACCCTTAGTCTTTGCCACTGTTATTCACATCCCTCCCCTCCTGCATCCTTTCTCCTCTCTAGGCTTTCATGACACTTCTCTCTCCAGATTGTCCTCCCACCTGCCCAATCATTCCTCCTGAGGCTCCACTCTTGGTACAGAGGGAAAAGCAAAAGAACCATCTCACTTGGTGACACAGGTTTATTTATTATCTGTAAGCAGAAATTTCCAAATATCCAGCTCTAGTTTCTCTCCCAAATTATAGTCATACATCACTAGCTATCTTTGGGGCTTCTCAGATGGGACATCCCATAGAAATCTGGAGTTCAATATGCCCAAAACAGAACTCACCTTTACCTTCAAATCCTTCCTTCCTTCGAACTTTCTTATTGATGTTGAAGGCTCCAATATCCTCCCAGTCACACAAGCTCACCACCTCTAGATCTCACTGATACTCATCTCTCTAACTTACATTTATCTTCACTCCCTTCCTCTCTCCACTACACAATCACTACCCTAGTTCGAATCCTCATCGCTTCTCTCCAGGACTATGGCAATAACTTTTTAGTCTCCTTGCCTCAGGTCTCTTCCTCCAATTCATTCTTCACTTAGCCACTAACATGCTCTTTCTCTCTAATGCATGTGTCTTACCATGTCACCCCTCCCGACCCCCATATGTAACTTGCTCTTTCCCCTAGGATTGACATCAAAAGCCTTTCATGATCTGACCTATTCCTATGTTTTCATCATTCCCACACTCTCCTTCCCTCCATATACTCTAAAATCCAGTTGCCCTGGCCTCCTTGCTTTGAAACACAATGCTGTATCTCTCTTCTTTGTACCTGTGTATTTTACCATTGTGATTAAAGAGTCCAGCACAGGGCCAGGTGAGAAATGAGATATTCTGAGCCTCCTTAAATGGAGGATTTGATATTCATGGCCTTAGAACCAGTCAGATGGACAGGGGGTAGTGAGGAAATGGAAGACTGAGACTGAAGAGACACATGAAGACAGCCGAGGACCTGGTGCTTAGGGAGCACTGAATAAGTGTCCACTCTATCCATCAATCTATAACATCATCCATATAGGGGTTCATTACAGATCACAAACTATCCATGACTATTCTTATTCTGGGACTTTCAAGTATACATACATATTGATCTATACCCATTTGCTTTTATATATGCAGACATACATATAGGTGTATGAAATATACACATACATACCACACACAATACAGATACACCCACAAGCATGTCCATTTGTATATTACATGTGTGCACATAATGTTTACATACATGTGGCATCCCGACCTGCTCTCTCCAGGTTCTCCTCCTATCTGTCCAACCATTCCTCCTCAGGCGCCACTGATGGTTGAATCAGGGCATGATCTATGTAATTTATATACATATATGTATGTAATATACATATACATGTATATAGCGATAAACATAAGTACGTATGTCATCAAAATTTCGGATGCTTAGGAGCATCCAATTAATTTTCCTAGCTTTGCAGCCTTCAGCTTTCTGCAACACAGGTAGACCTTTAGGCAACTTTGCTGTGTTAGCCCAACGCTAATTTCCACAGTTGACAGTTTAAAAGATACGGTCTCGTCACAAGATGCCCCAAAGTTCTGGGCATAGCATTGGTAACAAATATCTCATCATTTATAACCGGTTACAAGAGTTGGGGGCAAGATCCATTTTCTGTAGAAATAACAGCTAAATATGCCATTATCTATAAAGGTTAATTTTACTAAGAAAGCTTTGAAATGGAAATAATAGGCTACTTTGCCACTATTTTCCCTTATTTCACAAGGGAAAAAAGGTTTTTGAGAATAATAAAAGTCATCATAAGATTATAACTTTCAAATTTATATCAGCCAGATTGCCAATTAGAAAGCTCTACCCCAACCTTAATTATATAATGGTCAATTCTCCTATCAGGACTGTTAAGGCCTTAAGAATTGTCCATGATTGGTCTGGAAGCTGGGTTGGCTGCACGCTGGAACTTTGAATTCACTGGAGTTGTAGCCTTTGTTCTGATTCAAGTTATCTGAAACTGAATAAAAACAACTTCCACCTGCACACACAGGAACTAAGCCAATACTGAGTGCTGACTGTTGCCCAGCTGGTGAATGTCTCAACAAACATTTATTAAACATCTACTATATGCCAGGTATTGTGTCAAACACTAAGGATTCAGACTGTGCCTCAAGGAACACACATTCTTTCTTTCTTTCTTTCTTTTTTTCTTTCTTTCTTTCTTTTTTATTTTTTTTTTTGCTGAGGCAATTAAGGTTAAATGACTTGCCCAGGGTCACACAGCTAGCAAGTGTTAAGTATCTGAGAGCACATTTGAACTCAGTTCCTCCTGACTTCAGGGATGGTGCTCTATCCACTGTGCCACCTAGCTGCTCCAAAACATACATTCTGACAGGGGAGAGAATGTATAAATAACTAGATACAACTAAAGACATCCCCAAACTTAGGAATCCTGGTATTAAATATGACTGCTTGCCCAGGGTAGCACAAGTCTCTGCCTCAATATTTAATAATAAACAGGTTGAATTGACTTCACTGCATCTATTTTTCTTTTTTTTTTTTATTAATACTTTTTATTTGCAAAACATATGTATGGGTAATTCCTAAACAATAACCCTTACAAAGCTTTCTGTTACAAATTTTTCCCCCCTACTCCCTACCCCTCCCCTAGATGGCAGGATATCCACTACATGATAATTATGTTAGAATACTTAAATTGAATATATGTATAGTTATTGCCATACATAATTTTTTTGTTCAGGAGAAATCCTATCTATAAGAAAGAATAATCCGATAAAGGAAATACAATGCAAGCAAACATCAATAGAGAACATGAAAATGTTACGTTGTAGTCCACATTTCAAATCCCTCTCTCTGGGTGTATATGGCCTTCTTCGCTGAACAATTGGAATTGGTTTGAAGCATTTCATTGTTGAAGAGAGTCATATCCATTAGAACTGATCCTCATATAGTACTATTGTTGCCGTGTACAACGATCTCCTGGATCTGCTCATCTCACTCAGCATCAGTTCATGCAAGTCTCTCCAGGCCTCTCTGAGATCGTCCTGCTGGTCGTTTCTTACAGAGCAATAATATTCCATAACATTCATATACCATAATTTATTCAGCCACTCTCCAATTGCTGGGCATCCCTTCAGTTTCCAGTTTCTAGCCACTACAAAAAGGGCTGCCACAAACTTTCTTGCACATGTGGGGCCCTTTCCTTCTTTTATGATTTCTTTGGGATATAGGTTCAATAGAAACACTGCCGGGTCAAAGGGTATGCACAGTTTGATAACTTTTTGAGCATAGCTCCAAATTGCTCTCCAGAATGGTTGGATCCGTTCACAGCTCCACCAACAAACTGCATCTATTTTTCAAGAAGCAACATGGCATAGTAGAAAGTGTCTTGGATGTAGTAGGAGGATATGAGTTCAAATTCTGCCTTTCTCACTTACTAACTCTGGATACTTGGGCTGGAAAGGACAGAAGTCATTGAGTCTGCCTGACACATAGTGCTAAACAAATATGAGCTATGTTATTATTATTATTAGTAGTAGCTAAACCTCTTCATTTTATATGCAACGATAAAGTAATAAAGTGATTTATCCAAGATCTCTTAGTACAGTGCTTGGAGCACAGTAGGTACTTAATTAATGTTTATTGAATTGAGCTTAATCTCTCTGACACACTGATTCTTCATTTTTATAAATGAGAGGTTTAAGTTAGATGACTTATCTAGATGGAAGATTTTGTGACCATTGTCTCAACTCTGACACTTGAAGTGTTATAGGCTGGACCAAGTGTATCCAACATAGCAGTGACAACTTCCCTGAGGTCATGTTAAGGAGTAGAATCTGGGCCTCTGATCTTCAGCTCAAGACTTTCTAAACAGGATAATGCTTCATATGCACAGACTATTCTGTTGTAGTAAAAATGTAAAAGCATATGGTAGAGGGACTACTCATGATGCTCCTTCATTGCTTGCTTTTCTTTAGTTCCTCTACTTTCTCCAACAATGGGTACATCTACTCCCCCAGGTTTAATTCTGCCTCTAGCTAACGTATTGCCAAAATTCTTTATCTACCTCGATTTCTCCTACAGCTCTAGAGCCATTCTTTATACTGCTTGCTGGGCATATCCAGCAGCATGCTTTGCCATCATCTCAAACTGAAGTCTTTATTCCTATATCCCAAACTTCATGTTCTTTCCATTTTTTTCCATTTTCATTAACATTATGGTATCATCATCATCATCAATACCAGTTTCCCAAACTAGTAATCATTAAATCATTTGGCTCTTCTACAGCATCCTCTAGTTGTTGACAGGTCATTTCTTTCTAAAAAAAAATTTGTCTGGTGTTCTTATACCACCATAGCTCCTCCCAGTATCCTCCTTCCCCTTCTCAGAGATCAATCTCATGTAATAGTATTTTCTTTTTTTCTTTTATATTCTTTCTCTCCCTTCCTCACCCCTTACTCTCTCATTGACAAGGCAAGTAATTCGATATAGTTTACACATGTATAGTCAAACCATTTCCATAATAGTCATCTTGTGAAAGAAAACATAGCAAAAGACCCTCAAGGAAGATAAGGCAAAAAAAGTTTGCCTCAATTCCCTTTCAGACACTAGTTCTTTCTCTGGGTATGGATAGCGTTTTTTATCATAAGCCCTTCAGGGTTGTCTTGGATCATTGTATTGCTGGGACTAGTTATGTCATTCATAACGGGTCATCTTACAATATTGCTGTTACTTTGTACACAGCATATTTCACTTTGCATCAGCTCAAGAAAGTCTTTCCAGGTTTTTCTGAGAGTATCATGCTTATGATTTCTTATAATACAATAGTATTCCATCACAATCACATACATTAGTTTATTCAGCCATCCCCCAGTTGATGGGCATCTCCTCACTTTCCAATTCTTTGTCCCCAGAAAAGAGCTGCTAAAAATATTTTTGTACTAAAGAAATCCTTTTCCTTTTAGGTTTTTTTTTTCTCTTTTGGGATACAGATCTAGTAGTATTATTGCTAGGTCAAAGGGTATGCATGGTTTTAAAGTCCTTGGACAGAGGTTCAAATTGCTATACAGAATGATTAAATCACTTCACAACTCCACTAACAGTGCATTAATGTCTCATTTTTCCCACATTCCCTCCAACATTGGTCATTTTCCTGTTCAGTCCTGCCTCATTTACATAATAGTATTTTCATTTTTAGAATGAAAGAACAGGGGGCAGCTAGGTGGTGCAGTGGATAGAGCACCAGCCCTGTAGTCAGAAGGACATGAGTATAAATCTGGTCTGAGACACTTAACACTTCCTAGCTGTGTGACCCTGGGCAAGTCACTTAACCCCAATTGCCTCAGCAAAAAAAATGAAAGAACAAAGAAGAGGAAAAAAATACCAGAACAACCAATTAATCTTTTGAAAATGTCTGGAAACATGTGCAATGTGCCGTTCTTGTGAACATCTCATATCCTTGAAGGGATAAATTGGAGCATATCTCATATATCTCATTTGACTCACATGATCTTCAAAATTTTGTTACATTCATTTCTGATTTGTGTGTTTAGCGTTGTTTCCTTTTATATCACTGTACTCATTGTATAGCTTGTTCTCTTAGCTCTGCTTAACTTCACTCTGTGGCAATCCATGCAAATCTTTCTGTGCTTTTCTCTTTATCACATACATCCTTTCTTGCAACAAAAAGTCATTTCATTACATTTGTGGTCCATGATTTGTTCACTATTCAATTTTTTTTTCCTCGAGGCAATTGGGGTCAAGTGACTTGCCCAGGGTCACACAGCTAAGAAGTATTAAGTGTTTGAGATTAGATTTGAACTCAGATCCTCCTGACTTCAGGGCTGGTACTCTATTCACTGAATCATCTAGCTGCCCCCGTTCATTATTCTCAATTGATGTTCACCTACTTTGTTTCTAATTCTTTGTTATCACAAAAAGTGCTGATGTTAAATATCTTGGTATATATGGAATCTTTCTTATTAAAGGTTTTCTTAGCTCAGTAATGGAGTTTATGGGTCAAAGATTATGGACATTTTTGTGAATTTATTTGCATAATTCTTCATTGCTTTCCAAAAGTCTTACACCATTTCACAGTTCCATCAACAATGTATTAGCATACCTATCATCCTAAAACCTCTCCAACACTAACTATTGCCATTTGTTATCATCCTTGCCAATTTGCTGGATTGGTTTGGTTTGATTTTGATTTTTCATAATATGAGTGATTTGGAGTATTCCTTCATGTGATTGTAAATTCTTTACAATTCTTTTGAGAAATGTTTGTTCATTCGCTTTGACCACTATAGGGGAAAAGCATGTGTGCATGCATGTATGCATGGGCATGTATATGCATACACATATATGCATCATGTTATAATTATCTCAGCAATCTTTTGCACATCTGACCCCTTCCCTCCATTTTTATACCAAATATTATAATTCAGATTCTCAGCTCCTCTTGTCTAGAGTGTCCTAAATAAGACTATCCTAATTGGTCTTACAGCTTCAAACATATTCTTTCTCAAATGTGGATGGTCCATGCTGCTTTCTGAAGAATCCTTCTATTTTTTCAATTTATTTTTATATGAAGTTTTTATTTTAATTTTTAAATAATAGTTTTTATTTTAAAAATACATGCAAAGATAGTTTTCAACATTCAGCCTTGTAAAACTTTGTGTTCCAAATTTTTCTCCATCCTTTCCTCCCCACCCTCTGCTTAGATAGCAAGCAATCCAATATAGGTTAAACATGCGCTGTTCTTCTATACATATTTCCACATTTATCACGGTGCACAAGAAACATCAGATCAAAAAGGAAAAAAAAAGATGAGAAAGAAAAAGCAAGCAAACAACAAAAAGGTGAAAATACTATATTTTTATTCATATTCAGTCCCCATACTCCTCTTTCTGGATGTAGATGACTCCTTCCATCACTAGCCTATTGGAAATGACCTAAATCCCTTCATTGTGGAAAAGAGTCACGTCCATCAGAGTTGATCATCACATGATCTTGTTGTTACTATATGTAGTGTTCTTCTCTTCACTTAGTATCAGTTCATGTAGGTTTCTACAGGTTTTTATGAAATCATCTGCTGATCATTTCTTATAGAACAATTATATTCCAAAACATTCATATACCAAAACTTATTCAGCCGTTCCCCAACTGATGGGCATCCACTCAGTTTCCAGTTCCTGGCCATTACATGAAGGGCTGTTATAAACATTTTTGCACATGTGGATCCCTTTCCCTTTTTTATGATCCCTTTGGGATATAGGCCCAGTAGAGACACTGTTGGATTAAAGGATATGTACAGTTTGATAGCCCCTAAATAATTTTTTCTAACACACAAATATGCTCATCTTCTTTATTCAACAAGCTTCAGTGCTATTTCCTACCAAATAAATCTTGAACTTAACACATTCAAGGTTTTACAATTTGTCTCCAATCTATTTAAAGGCATCTACCTTATGAAATTCTATGTGTCGGTCAAAAGAAACATCCCTTTCCATCCCCATTCCATTGGAATCAAAGAATTTTCAATTGTGAAAGATCTTCAAAGTCATATAGACAAATCTATTGCTACATAGGAATCACCTGTACAATAACTCCAACAAGCAATCACATAGTCTCCAGTTTAACCCTGTGATGAGGAGGTGTCTAACGTTTCTCTAGGTAGACCATACCACTTTTAGAGAACTCTAATTATTAGGAGATTTTCTATTACATTCAACCTATGGTTTTCTCAGTTCCAGTTGTTCAGTGATGAAGAAATCCATATACACCCAGGGAGAGGCCTGTGGGATCTGAATGTGGACCACATCATAGCATTTTCACACTCTCTATTGATGTTTGCTAATATTATGTTTTCCTTCTTAGGGTTTTTTTCCTGTACAGCAAGATAACTGTATATATATACATATATACATAATTGATCTGTCAAATATTTTAACATAATTAACATGTATTAGACTTCCTGCCATCTAGGGGACGGGGTGGGGGGTAGGAGGGAAATATTTGTAACAGAAAGCTTTGCAAGGGTCAATATTGAAAAATTACCTATGCATATGTTTTGCAAATAAAAAGCTTTAATAAAAAAGTTAAAAAAGAATAAAATAAAAAAACTATGTTTTTCCCATCTCTCATCCACTTTCCCCATTCATCCCCATATACAAATATGGATTCCACTAAATTTAAGCTCCTTATAAGCAAGGATTATTATTTTCATCAGCTCTCCCATTTGATAGGCCAATTCAACCATAATTAGTTAATGTCCAGTTCTCCTGTCATGCTTGGTCAAGCCTTCATGATTGCCCACTGATGGATTAATAAGGTTAGGATGAAAGTTAGATAGCTTTAGAATATGGAGGATTATTGTTAGAAATTTTGATGAACTGGTTATGGGACCAAACTTTGTGTTTGCAGAGCTGCTATTTCTTTAGCATTTGAGAAGGACTTTCTAATAATATATCACTTGACCCTCACAACAAAGTTGTGATCATATTACCCACTATGCAAGGCAGTTGTGAGGGACAATGAAATAATGCAACCCTAAAAACGCCACATCAATGGTAATTGACATCATTATTCATATTTTACAGATGAGACTGAAGCTGAGAAAATTTAAGTGACTTAGTGTCACACAGCTAATAAGTATCTTAAGTGGGATTTGACCATAGGTCTTCTGACTCAAAGTCTGATGCACTATCCACTATACTATTAGGTGCTTAGCACAGTGCCTGACACACAATAGGCATTTTAATGACGGCTAATGTTGTCAATCCTTTCCTTATTGTTGTTTTGTTGTTGAATCAATTTTTTCAGGTATATCCAACCTCTTATAACCTCATTGACAGTTTTCTTGGTAAAGATACTGGAGTGTTTTGCCATCTCCTTCTCCTGCTCGTTTTACAGATGAGGACACTGAGGCAAATAGATTTAACCGACTTGCCCAGGGTCACATAACTAGTAAGTATCTGAGGTCAGATTTTAAGTCAGAAATATGAGTCTCCCTGACTCCAGACCTGACGCATTAGCCACTGCAATGCCACTTAGCTACCTAATCATTTCCTTAGAGACTTGGTACTTATGCCATCTCCTTCATGACATTCTCATTTCCCTAAGGTTAAAAAGATTTCTCCTTGCCTAATTCCAACATTATGTATCTACCTGTCCATCCTCTCTAGTTCCTTGAGATTGCTATGCCATAGTTATCTCTGTGTCCCTGTCACCTCACACAGGGGCTTGTATGAGGCACTTGACAGAGTGTAATCAAGGCAGCATGGTATAGTGGCTACAATGCTATATTTGGACTCAGCATCTGTACAATATCTATTCACCAGACACCATGCTAAGCTCTGTACAAATACTATCTCGTTTGATCCTTTCAGCAACCATGTGAGGTAGGCGCTTGCAGATGAGCAAACTGAAACAGAAGCTAAATGACTCGTCCAGGGTCAAAGAACTAGTAAGTGTCTGAAGCTGAATTTGAACTCAGGTCCTTCCTATGCCATCTAGATGCCTATAGGTTCAAGTCCTGTCTCTTTGCTACCTGTGTGACCTTAGGGAAAGTCACTTAAGCTCTCAGAGGCCCTTTTCCTCAACTGTGAAATGAGTTTCATGACTTTTAATTTTGTGATTATAACAACATATTTTTTGAACTGTCTTCTAATAATATCTGTCATAGAAGGGAGAAAAAACAGTATGTAGTGTTAGATGAGGAGAGTTTGGTGGGCAAGGAAAAGAAGCTGAGAGAATGGTAAAGAGATGACATTTATATAAGACTTATAGTTTGGTAACCTGCACGTGTGGGCTTAGGGATCTGGAAGGCCAAATGTATTGCATTCAGATTGTTGTTTTGCCTGCAAAGTTCAGAATTCTGCCCCTTCCCAATCTCATTTATTTTATGAACTTAATAGACGAAAAGTAAATCATTTCGAGGGACACAGGTAACTTTAATGAGCCAAGGTTGAGATTTATAGATAACTCCACAGATTGCTTGATGAGCTTATATCCCAATTATTTTACAAGTTTATCTTGAAGAAAATGCCTGGAAGCTCCATGAAATCTTGGACTTGGGATCTTGTTTCTACCATCAGATGGTAACCCTAATTCCAGCTTCCATTTATTCCCTAATTGACATTTCTATAACACAGGCTTGACCATGTCATTGTCTTTCTCAGGGAGCTACAATGGCTCCCTCTTGCCTCTAAGATAAAATATAACTTGTCCGTTTGGCTTGTAAGCCTTGTCATAATCTAACCCCAACCTACCTTTCTAGGCTTAATATTTCCTACACTCCACACTAAAGCAGAAATGGTCTGATTTACATTTCTTATATACCACATTCTATCTCTGGTTTCCATATTACAGACTATTCCTTATGTCTTTAATACACTACATCCTCTAATAATAATAATAGTAACAGCAACAACAGCAGCTGACATTTATATAGTGCTTACTATGAGTCAGGCACTGTGCTAGGTGTGCTAAAATTATTATTACTTTTATCATCTCCATCTGCTAGAATCCCTTTTTTCTTCAAAACTTAGCTCAAGTACCATCCCTGGTAGGAAGCTGATCCTGATTCATCTGATTACTAGTCTCTTCCTCAAAATAACTTTGCAATTTTTTTTGTATTTAATTTTTTATGTACATATTGTTTCTTCCTCACAAAATATATGCTCCTTAAAGGTAGCTATTGTTTCACTTCTGTCTTTGTATTTACTATTTCTAGCATGGCAGCTGGCTCCAAATATGCACTGCAGAAATATTTCTTGGATTCAATTCAGGAAAAAATATAAACACAATTGTAATTACATAGAGTTAAGAATACGATTATAGTATTGGTTCTTTTCAAAAGTACCTAATCCAAGGAAGTGGAAACTAAGTGGCTGCCCATCAGTTGGAGAATAAGTAAGTTATGGTATATGAATGTTATGGAATATTATTGTTCTGTAAGAAACGATCAGCAGGATGATTTCAAAGAGGCCTAGAGAGACTTACATGAACTGATGCTGAGTGAAGTGAGCAGAACCAGAAAATCATTGTATACGGCAACAGCAAGATTATACATTGATGAATTCTGATGAACTGGGCCCTTTTCAACAATGAGGCTATTCTGGCCCATTCCAACAGACTTGTGATGGAGAGAGCCATCCATATCCAGAGAGAGGACTATGAGGATTGAATATGGATTACAATGTCGTCTTTTTATATTTTTGTTGTTGTTTGCTTGTTTTTTCTTTCTCATTTTTGATCTGATTTTTCTTGTACACCATGATAAATGTGGAAATAAGTTTAGAAGAATTGCACATTTAACCTATGTTGGATTGCACGCTGAATAGGGGAAGGAGGACATGGGGAAGGAAGGAGAGATTTTTGGAACACAAAGTTTTGCATGAGTGAATGTTGAAAACTATACTTGTACATATTTAGAAAAATTAAAAAAAACTATTATTATTTTAAAAATAAATAAATAGTAACTAATTAAGTACCTAATCTTAGGTACTTAAGACAGTGTGCTGATAAATGCTGATACAAAGACTGAAACAAAAGTCCCTGTCGTCACTGACCTCTTAGTGTATCATGGAGACAATACAACATCATCATTATCATCATTATCAATGTCACTATCATAATAATAAATAATGATTATGATGATAAAGAAGTTGACATAGAGTGCTATACAATTTGCAAAGAAATGTATATATATATTATCTTATTTGATTCTTAAAACAACCCTGAAAGTCAGCTGTTAATAATATCATTTTATGACACTGAGAGAAGTAAAGTGATTGATCCAAAGTCACACAGTTTGTAAGTAAGAAATGTGAACTCAAGTATTTCCTCTCCATCTACTCCATCCACCACATTGCCTCCTAAATTATGCACTCAATTATATGTATATGTATGTATATACAAAAATATACAAAGTAAAATTGGGAGGGGAGGCACAAAAATGCTTATTAACTTTTTTAATCCTCCAAGTTTTACTAAAATAAATTATGTCTCTTTTTTTTGGTCACAAAGTCATAGTTCAAAGTTAACCTTGAGAAAGAAGCTCCCATGAAAACTCCCGAAAAGATTCTAATTTAGCTCCTTTCCTGAAGGTTGAGAGCCTAACTATTAATTCCCCTTACATAAGGAGATTTAAGTTGTGTCCTTAACATATTTTGAACTTCATTTCTGTAGCTTGATATCAATTACGCTCAAAGAAGTTTGGAAGATGACATCCCACAGTCATGACAGATGGACTGATTAAGGTATCCAAAGACAAGTTACAGTATAGGAGAGTTAATGCCATAAGCTATGTGATGCTCCCAGAAGCAGACATTAATTGGGGAAAATGTCTGTGTGGTTTTAATATCAAGTGCTTAGTCAATTTTCCTCAAAAATAGTTGACAGCTCCCCTACTGACAAATTACTTTTGAAATGCATGTCTAGGAGAACTCTCCTAATATAGCCTACTCAGGTTTTAAAGAAGGAGGGAATGTCGCTAATGAAGATCACATTTTCAGCCATGTGCTAATTAAACAGTCTGATTGAAATCCACAAGTACTTCTCTGGGCAATTTATGTGGGACTTATCAAATTTTGGGGTGGAGGAGGTCTGATTTTCTACTCAGTGGCGACAAGACCTAAGAATATTCAGCTAAAAAGAAGTCAGCCAATCAATCATCCCCAATGCTAGATAGCTTGATGGCAATAATGCCCACTTTCACTGCCTATCAAGTGCAAAAAGTAACAAAAGTCAATTACATTGCAGATGGCAGACGCTTTTACCTATAAACTGGCAAAAGCCTTGGATTTTTAAAGATTAAAGCTACTCTGGCTGGGTTTTTGCCTTCCATCCAGTCCCTGTCGATGGGATGCTTGCAGACCCCTGAGAAGTAGAAAGCAACAGGTTTTACAGCATCATCCCCTGACTATCATACTAATGAGATGGCTTTAATTCCCTCTGAAATGTCCTCCAGCTACCTATCCACTCTTTCTCATCCTTTAAGCCCTAGCTACAGGCCAACATCAGTCCCAATAAACTCTTCCCTTGAACTCACAAGGATCTCTCTCCTCTATCATGGAAATGAGCAGCAATTTGGGACTGATTTGTCCTCTGCTTAGCATTTGACTCATGGAAGTTTAAAACCCAAATGGACCTTTGAGATCTTCATGTGGATGAAATGTTTTTTTTTTTTTTTCAAGGTAGGCTTGATAAGGGCAAGAAGCCAGTCCTAATTCTCTACAATAACTTCACAAAGCTTAGCAGGACTACATATAGTTTCTGGCACACAGTAGGCACTTAATACATGGCTATTAATGGATGTTACAAATTTGAGTGTGGTGATCTTCGGATCACACACAATCTCCCCTTAAAGGAAGTTGTAGCTTATAAAATCTATGCGTGGAAACCATTGTTATAAGATAAGGCTGGTTGTTCTCCCTTTGAGGCTGTAAATTTACAGAACATATTCATGGAAAGATAGCGACAATAATGTTTTTCAAATGCTGGTACAGCTGTGTCCCCCATGTGACATTCTATATACAACTGGCTTGTTTTCTTTCTGATATACAAACTCCCCAAATAATATTTTGCCTTGACCCCAAATATGAAATTCAGCAAGCTCCATGGAGGTCATCCAAAATCATACTACAATAACCAATATTCAGGAGGGTCCTTGGGAGCATCTCCTTCCCTCCTGCAAGAGCACCCTCTTCTTCCTGAATGGATCTATGCCTCTGTGTTCAACCATGCAGCTTTGCCCTTCCCTGAGTTATGTTCTGTGTCAGTGCATGTGTCTGAATCTTATGTCAGGTTTCCTTTTCCTCTCTTCCTTTCCACCTCTTTCTTATTTTTGTAATAAAACTTCACATTGAACTGACTCTAATTATTTTACATTATTCTCAGCACCCAAATCATTAAGGGATCATTTCCCCCACCTCTGGCTGGCCCATGTACCTTTCTTTTGACATCAACTAGAGAGCAGAACAAGAAGTCAATCTATCAACCAGCCACAGGACATCGCTCAATCACTCAGAGGGGGGTGCTGTCATTAATTCAACAATATTCAGCAATAACCTACTATGTGATAAAAGGCAAAAAATTATATTAGTTTCTGCCCTACAGGAGCTTATATTACACTGGATGTGTGTGTCTGATGGAGAATCAGATCAGATCTGTCCCTTAGAAAGATGAACCTCACAATGCTATATATGATACTGACATTTAAAAAGTAGAAGCAATGAAACTAGTGAGGAAACTATTATCATAGTCCCGGGCAGAGGTAAAGAAGGTCTGAACTAGGCTAGGAGTGGGGAGTAGAAGGAAGGAGACTTATTTTGACTCCAGGCTGAATTAATAGGATTTGTTGAGAGGAAAGACTCAAAGGGAACTCTAAAAGTCTCAGCAGATGGGACTGAGAAAGCATCAATGCTGTCAACAGGAAGAGGAAGAGTGAAAAAATGGTCCTAATTCTAGCTCATTTTTAACCTTTGTGTGTGTGTGTGTCCTGGTCGCCTTGGGTGAAATCTCATAAAGCCTAGGGCTTCCTTCTCACCTTTTAAAATACATAATACTTTAAAATACAAATATAGACAAAGATCTGTAAAATGCAGTTGTCAAAATATATTTTTAAAAATCATGGACATCAAATTAATGTTTTCAAGTTAGAGGAAAGTTTAGCATGATCCTGAATAAAAAAATGGCCATTCAATAAACTGTCAGACTCAGGATTTTGTTGCACGAAGACCTGAAATTAATTGAAAATTTGACATATAAGAAGATCCAAGAGAAATATCAGGTAAACATCAAAAATTAATTTCAAGGGACTCAATAAGGACAGACTGTTTACGTTAATTATGTGGAAATATAAACCATATGTCTAAGATTGTTATTAGTAAGTGGATAGTTTGAAAGGAAGAATGAAAAGAAAAATTGAAAAATGATTTTAAAAAGCAAAACTGTGTAGGAAAAGGTAAAAAAATTTGAGAACAAGAACTGACCTAGGGGAATTAGATGGAGGAGGAAAGCTGGTAGTTCTGGAATCCTACTCACATCAGGAATGGGTTAAAGAAAGCACCACAGCAAGATAACTGTAGAAATATGTTTGCATATATTGGATTCAACATATATTTTTATCATGTTTAACATATGTTGGGTTAGTTGCTATCTAGGGGAGGGGGTGGGAAGAAGGGGGAAATTGGAAGACAAGGTTTTCCAAGGGTTAATACTGAAAAATTATTCATGCATATCTCTTGAAAATTAGAAAGCTTTAATAAAAAAGAATGGACCATATATACATACATATGTGTATAAATACATATATATACATATATATGTATATATATGTATATGTAAAGCCTTCTAAATTTATTAAGAAATAAGAGGGAGAGGGAAGAGGATAAGGAGGGTATAGAAGGGTGCATAGGTTAATGGGAATGGGATAAAGAGACAGAGAATGGGTGGGGAGAGGATAAGGGAGGAATCCTTGGTGGGGTAGGTTAAGTAATAGCAAGGCAAGATAGCTGGTAAAAGTAAGATGGAGGAGTCAGCAGGGATATGAAACAAGAGAGATATACAAACATAATAATAATGATCAGGATTAGATCTTATTAGGAAAAATCAGTAGGGGTAATAATCATTGATCTCAAAGTTAAAATTAAAATAGATTCAGTCAAAAGAGGAAAAATAGGGAAAGTACCCTATATGTCAGTCATATTAATATTGTTTCAAACTATTTAAAACAATTAGATAGCACAAGGTTGAAATATTGCTGATATAGGAAATAATGAGTTGGTGGATTTAGAAAAATATGGAAAGACTTAGATCTAAGAAGGATGATGTTAGGCACTTTCAGAGAAACAGAGGACAAATGTAGTATAATCTGGAGTACATCACAGATATATATGAATATATATGTGTACATATGGGTAGGATTATAGATATCTATATAAATTATGCACATGTATACATATCCATGCTGAAGTGTAGCCTGCTTAGAACAGATGGAGGAGAGAAAGGGGAAGAAAAAGAATAAAGTGCACAGCAGAGAACAAAAGAAAACCTACAAGGAAGCAAAGAAAAGACAGTTTGCAATACATTGTGGAGTATTTATTCCATAGGCTTTCTTGAAATGGAAATTGATTGTTTCATATTTTGACTCCTCTCATGTGCTGTGCATATGACAATATATTTTTCTTTTTTTTTCCTTTTTCTATTTTGCATTTAAGTTTTAAATAAATAAATTTTTAAAAGTTACAGAAAAGATATACATGGATTAATTTTCTTTGCTTTTTATTGTAAAAAGGAAGACTAAGTACTAACTTATCATATCCACTGTTTCACATTACATTTTCTATTGTAAGAAGATTAATTATAATGGTTCCACTCTCACTGTTATTAATTTTTTTTAAATCATGGAGATTCTGAAATCTATCCATTTTGAAGCTATGGATCACTTTATTCTTGAATTAGAAGAGGTGGGTTCAAATACTGACTGGTATTTACAATCTATGTAAGCTTAATCACTTCCTTGGGCCTCTTTTCTCCCTCTGGCTTCTGAGATCGCTTTCATATCTAGATCTTTGAAGAGATTTTAGATGAAAACTAATGGTTTTAGCTGAAATACAAGGTGTCCCAAAAGTTTTAGTGTTAATGTAATTAGTTTAGTCACTGTTTTAAGTCACTGAAGTTTAAAATAGAATCCTGAGTGGGGGGAGGTACTAGGTGGTACAGTGGGTAAAGCATTGGCCCTAAAATCCGGAGGACCTGAATTCAAATACAACTTCAGAAACTTACTAGCTGTGTTACCTTAGGCAAGTTGTTTAATTGCAACTGCCTCCAAAAATAAAATAGAATCCTAGGGTTGGATGTTGGAGCTCATCTACTCCAAATCAGTCTTTTTTACAGGGGAGAAAACTGAGGCTCAGTGAGATGAAGTCACTTGCTCAAGGTTACACATTAAGTAACAGACAGTTGCTGGGAGTTTGGATTCTCGGAACAGAGCTTGGGACTAGATAAAGATAAATGCTGAAGTCATGGTAAAAGAGGGCAATAGCTGTACTCTATTGGCCCAAAGTGGGGGGTTTACCCTGTAGGGAGTGGGAATTTGCTATTAAGCATGAGAAAGTTGTTATGTGTCAAATTTATATTTTTAGTAAATGGGGAAGGATTTGGGGAGACTTTGGTGGACAGAATGTGTCTGCTCTTTCATAACTCTAAATGGAGAGCTTAGGAAAAGATGAGATTTTCTTAAGAGAACTCTACTGAGTATCAATTTAATGTTTATGGGATGTAGTATTAGGGTAATGCATATAGCATAATGCTAGTATTGAATCCCCATTAAACAACAGTGCCTGTTAGGCTAATATTTCTCTTCAATTGTGTTAAGCTACTATATATGCTCAGAGGTAACGAGTGTCATGGTTAGGTCAACAACTTCCATCGGTCTTATAGAAAGGACCAACATCAATCCAGAGATATGGATGATCTCGCAATCCCTATAGCAGGTCTTATGGCGGGTCACTTTAACATAAGGACTCCATGTGATGAAGGGGAAGAGAGGTAGTTCTGGAATCAGGGTACATAGGTTTGCCTCTTGATTCTGCTATTTACTTACTACTCATGTGACTTTGGTCAAGTCCTATGCAGACTTGTTTCTTCTGTAAAATGAACATGGAGAGGGGTATACTACACGACCTTTGAGATCTCTTCCAATTCTAGATCTAGGATCCTGTGAATGACTTTGGACATGTCATCCTCTTCCTAGACCTCATTTACCTCTTTAAAATGAAGTCATTGGACCTCCATCTCCAAATCAAGGATCCTAAGACTCACTCTGGCTATTCCTCAGGCAAGTCTCCACAAATTCATGTACACACACCTACACACACACACACAGAGAGAGCGAGAGAGCGAGAGAGCGAGAGAGCGAGAGAGCGAGAGAGCGAGAGAGCGAGAGAGCGAGAGAGCGAGAGAGCGAGAGAGCGAGAGAGCGAGAGAGCGAGAGAGCGAGAGAGCGAGAGAGCACTTCACAATAACTCCAAAGCTAAAAGCAATAATTACAGGCTGCAGGTGGTGAGGAAGTCATCAGAGTACAATTGTGAGGGCAAGAACTGGAAGGACTGTGTCCCAGCAGGAAGGACAGAGAGGTCATAAAAGTAATCTCTAGCCCTCTGTTCATGAAGGTGGGTTGCATAGTCCCACACAGCCTACTTCCTGAAACTTAGCCCAGCTGGGCTGGGTAAAAACATCTCTGGAGATTTACCCAAACTCTAAGTCACCTTGAAATCCCTGTTCTCATAAGGGGTTCTTAACCTGGGGCCTATGAACTTCATTTTGAAAAATTATATATACTTACATAGTATAATTTTATAAATATGTTGATACTTTAAAATAATTTATTTCATTTGTAACCCATTACTTTATGCATTCATAAACATTATGCTAAGAAGGGGTCTATAGATATCACCAGATCTCCAAAAGGGTCCTTACACCAGAAAAAAAGATTAACGACCCCTGTTCTAATCAGAGGTCAGTGATCAGGGGGGCTATGCCCAGAACACAAGTTCAAAGGCTAATAAGTTCACTTTTCTCCAGCACCTTTACAGTTAGTGTGCATACCTTGGAGGTAGGTGACATCAAACAAAAATCCTCTCTGAGGCTCAGAGGATCAATGACTTGTTCAGGATCACATGGCTGAGGTCTGCAATGAGATTGATAATCTAGATCTTACTAACGCTATGTCCTGGGAAGCATCATGGTGAAAAAAGGCAAAAGGGGTCAAGAACACAGGGCTGGGTACCACTTACAAATCAGGGTGAGGCAACAGTATAAATTGTGAAACAGATTGGAACCCTGAAACAGAGACCTGCAACACTTCAGTGCAGCCAGAACAAGGTTAAAATATAATGTGGAGATATTTAATAAAGTAAATAAAAATCCAATAAAACAGATAATAACACATTTTTTAAAACTCCATCAATATGTTGCCTATAGGGATCTTTCTTTATGGATTAGTAACCTCCATTTGTATTTGACCTTTACACAACTGCCCTGGAAGATAGCTTAGGGAGATTATATTTATTTAATACTGCATGGGAGGAAAGTGACAGCCAACAGAAGAAAGGAGAAAAAGCTGGAGAATGGTTGCAAACCAGAGACCAGATTGGTCACTTCTCCTCAGTCAGTTTTTTAACCAGACATCCAAGGACTACAGTCATCTCAATGGACAAAAACTTCACAACAAAGGAAATGGACCTGAAATTCCCTGAATGAGGCACAGTTAGTAAGACAAATTCTGTAAACCAGAAAAGACTATGGATAATTCCAAGAACTTTCAGAATAGGTCAGAACAATCAAATAATAAAATGAATTATCAAAGAAATTAGTATAGAAAGAAACAAAAAAAATTAAGCAAAAGGAGGTAACATAGTGTGCATATCTAACAGCATATGAATAATTCTTTATCCATAGTTCTTCATCGCTTCAAGCAAAGACATGTACCTTTCTTCCCTGGGACTGAAAATCAGAAATAAAAAATAACAGATTTTCAAGCTGGGGCCCACATGAGGTAACCAGATCAAATTGAAGATTTAAAGTCAATTGATTGAGTTGGATTTTGAGGTTGATTGATGGAAGTGCCTGAATTGAGGAGCTATTTTGGCTTTTAGTACAAAGAGCCATATTCTCCATTTGATTTACTTTTTATGTTTCTTTTAGCAAGGCTGTTCTCTTTGTTCTCTTGGTCAAACTTCAGAAGGCAAGTAAAGGGTGCCTAGTCATTCTGGATCATCCTATGGTTCTTTGTGGTTTACAGAAACATACACATTATTCAAATGGGATAAAATGACAGTTACTTCCATAAATGAACTAAGGGCTGTGATTTTTCTTCCAAAATCTTATCTAATCTTGTATTGATTGCCTCTCATAATCAGTAACTGTGAAAATCAAATGGGAAAAGTCTATAATCAAATCTGTACCCTGAGAGTTAGTAGTACTCATTAATGGCAGGATGAAGCAATAGAGTGCTGGACCTGAGGGCAAGACAGCATGGCCTTGAATTTCATTTCAGATCTTTACTGGTGGTGTAACTCTAGGCAAATCATTTGATCTCTCTGAGCCTCAATTTCCTCATCTGTAGAACAGAGCTGATAATACCACCTACCTCTCAGGATCACTGTGATAGTTGAATAAGATACTCTGTATAAAGTTTGAGGATTTATAAACTTTAAAGCCCCATAGAAATATGAGCTATGAGATGACAGGAAAAGATAATGGTAAATGTTGGAGGGAATGTGGAGAAATCAGGACACTAATATCTTGTTGGTGGAGTTGTAGAATGATCCAACCCTTCTGGAGAGCAATTTGGAATTATACCCAAAGGGCTATCAAACTTTGCATACCCTTTGATCCAGCAGTCTCACTACTGGGTCTACAACCTGAAAGAGATCATAAAAGAGGGAAAAGTACCCACATATGCAAAAATATTTGGTGCAACCCTTTTTGCAGTGGCAAGGAACTAGAAATTGAGTGGCTCCCCATCAACTGGAGAGTGGTTGAATAAGTTACAGTATATTAATATTATGGAATATTATTGTTCTATAAGAAATGTTCAGGAGTATGATTTCAGAAAGGCCTGGAGAGACTTACATGAACTGATGCTAAGCAAAGTGAGCAGAACCAAAAAAAAACATTGTACAGAGCAACACAAGATTATGTGATGATCAACTGTGATAGACTTGGATCTTCTCAATATTGCAGTGATTCAAAGAAATTTCAATAGATTCAGGATGGAGAATACCACCTGCCTCCAGAGAAAGGATTATGGAGATTGAATGTTAATTGAAGGATAGTATTTTCACTTTTTGTTTCTTTGTTTGCTTTCTCATGGTTTTTTCCCCTTTTGGTCTGATTTTTGTTGCACAGCATGACAAATAAGAAAATACATTAAAAATAACTACACAAATTTAATCTATGTCCAATTGCTTGCTGTCTTGGGGAGGGGAGAGATAAAGGAAGGAAAGAGAAAAATCTTGAACACAGTCTTACAGAAATGAATGTTGAAAAACTATCTTTACATGCATTTGGAAAATAAAATACTATTGAAATAAAAAAAGAAAAATGATCTATTATCAGACTATCAACCTATTATTTTTCTTTAAAAAAGTTTCTTTTCATTATTAGTTGTCTTTTCTATTTCCAGTCTACATCAACACCTGCTCAAACACAGCAAGCTTTTCTGATGCAACAACCACCATCAGTGAGACTAATCTGCCCCTACTCTTTCAGAGGAAATTAAAACTTTGACAATTTGAGAACAAAGAGCCAGCAGCATTGGACCTCCATATTGGAGCATTTCCCTTCATGGGGAGAGAACTTGATAAAGGCAATACTATTCTCTATCAAATGATTATTTAAAATGAATTTCTCAGTTAATTTTCACTTAACAAAGGCTAAAAAGTCCCAAGTCGTAGTCAGGATGGTAAGACTGATTTTTGATTCTTTCTTCAGCACTCTCTGGTAGATCTATAGATGTTAGCCTCCACGATGGCCTGGGAAAGAATGGTCAATGGCAAACATTTAGGCAGTAGATTTTATGAATATTTCATAGATGTCAAAGTATGCCAGCTGAAGCGTGGTCACATGACCATAGGCTCTTGAGCATTTTAGAATTATTTGTATCATTTCCTATGGAATCTACAAGTACTCTACAGAAGAATAAACTCTGGTCAGCTTATAGCAAGTAATATTAATTGAGATAGTTTTGTTGATTGAGTGTTAGATTTGAGGTAAGAAACCCATGATTGTATGTCCTATCTTAGACTTTTAGGTGCTGTGTAATCCTGGATAAATCACTTATCCTCTATCTGGGCCTCAGTTACCTCAACTGTAAAATGAGGGGGTTAGACTGCAGAAAGATCTCTTAGGTACCATCCAGCTCTAAATTAAGAGCCTATGATCTAGCCTATTTTCATTGTTCAGGGAATTCCAAGTGTGAAAACACCATCCGTCAAATGCACATTAACAATTTTTCTATAATTTAGTCTTGATTGCCCTTGGGATGGAAAGTTTAAGTTACATAACTGCATAATCAGACAATCAATATGTACCAGTACCAGTACTTGATCTTTCCAAGTTGATCATGAACCCAAAGTTGTCCCCCTATGAACTACACATATGAAAAGTACGGGAGCCATTTTGCAGATGATCGACTTTAACAGGCTTGGCTCTTCTCAGCAATACAATGATACAAGACAATTCCCAAAGACTCATTATGGAAAATGCTATCCACATTTAGAGAAAGAATTATGGAGTCTGAATGCAGATGGAAGCAGACTATTTTCACTTTTTTCTTTCTTGTGGGTTTTCCCTTTTGTTCTGATTCTTCTTTCACAATGACTAATATGGAAATGTGTTTAAAATGATTGTATATGTATAACCTTTATCAGATTGCTTGCCATCTTCAGGAAGGGGAAGAGGAGGGTAGAGAGAGATAGAAAAAAGAAAATAAAAATATTATAAAAGTAAATGTTGAAAACTAATAAATAATTTTTAAAGTACAGGTGCTTGTGTTTCCCTCCTTTCCCAAAGTACCTTGTATTTAGATGGCATTTATTTTGTTTCTAATCAGAAGTACATGCTGTGTCCTCAAGAGAATGTAAGCCCTTTGAAGGGTAGAAAAATATTATTATTTTCTTTGAATCCCCAGTGTTTGGAATGTTGTAGGAACTTAATGAGTGAATGTTGATTGAGCGAAAATAAAGGTCTACAATACTACTGCTAAGAATAAAAATGAATAAAGATTAATATTAACCCCATTTAACCCCTGACTTCTTGACCATACTGTAACCATAAACAATGGCAAAGTGAGGGAATTCTAGCAAGAATAACACACAGGAAGTTCATGTCCCCTGAGACCACTAAGATATCTGTGCAAGTCTAGCAAGAAGCCTAAAATGCTGGTTTATATCTGATTGAGCTAGCACCCTGGACAGCGCTATTTAACTGCTTACATGGGATGTTGCATAGGGGACTTTGAACCACTGATACATATTATAACACAAAGGAAACAGGGTACACTATGTTCCTTTGTGATCAAGTACCTCTAGGGGAAAAAAAAAGATGCATTGGGACAAATCAATATGAACAATACTACATTTAAAATGATGGGAATACCTAGGGGAAGTTTTTTATCCGAAAGATATACTTTGTGAGGCACTGAAAGAATATGGATCCTGGGATAATTTGCATCATGTCTCTGCTACTATTAGCATGTCCTTGGATCAGTCTATTTTTCTCTCTTAAGTCTTAGGTTCCTCATTTGTAAAATAAAGGAATGTGAATAGATTAACTCTGAGCACTCTGCTTTCACATTTTTCTCTCCTCTGTCACAGCCCTGTCTAACTCGAACGCCTACATCTGGGGAAAACAAATCTGGTTACCAGGATGTTTTTGCCATGGATGCAATGGCATGATTTGGGATTTTGTTCCTTTTAAATGTTAAAGATAAAGTGAGGGCCTCTCCATTAAGTCATTCTCTGAACAGTGGGAATCAAACAACTCTCTCTCTCTCTCTCTCTCTCTCTCTCTCTCTCTCTCTCTCTCTCACACACACACACACACACACACACACACACACACACTCACACACACACACTTCATCCATAGACACAAAGTCTTTCCTAATTCCACTTTAGGAGAGAACTATTTGGAACTATGTGGAACTACATAGGAAACTGTTGCTCAAAAATCAGACATCATGACAAATTTCCAAGGACAGCTAAGGAAGCTTTTTTTCTCCTTCTTCATTTCTGTCTTCCAAAGTCCTTTGCAATTATTTAGGAATCCTTAATAGTGATCTTTCTTAAGGCCATAGTATACATCTCATATCTCATTAGTGGAAACGACTGCTTCATACACAAAGAAATGTGTTAATGCAACAAAAGCCACTAATTGAATCAAATTGTCATATCAAACTAGGGTTGTGAAAATGACTCTCCTGGTGCTCTCTTCAAGCTCAGAATAAGGCAAGATCTTTACCTTCCATTTTCAAGGGGAGTTGGGGGATTTCACGATGTTAATGGCTGTCACACAGCTCAAGTCACACACACTGAGCCAAGTGCACAGTGCTTAGCATCTTGAAATATGAAATATAGCTTCTATAAATAAAGCTAAGGGCTGTGTATTTCCTTTGAGCTGGCCATGAAACTCCCATTGACAGCGATGGGAGTAGCTTAAGAGGATGACAGGTAGTACCATCTAGGATGTTGAGAGAGGGATGGGAGCCTTAAAAAATATGCTTTCACAATAGTTCAGAAAAACTGAAGATCTAGACACACATACCTATAAACACAATATACATATACATATATCTATGCATATAACTTTGTATATATATTAATGTAGAAATATATATGTATTTTTAGATACATATGTGTATATATTCTTCTCCCTAAGGAGGGCCCCTGCTGAAAACTGGCTTGGGGAAGCAGGGAGAGGCTATTTTTTTTACCTTAGGTGCCCATGTGTCCAAAGACAGCAATAACTTACCATTTGATAATCAAAGCAGATTATTAAAGCTTTAATAAATGGAACTTCTGCCATTTACCAGCTGTGGAGCAAGAGAAGTCACTAACCCTCTTCGAGACTCAGTTTCTTCAACTGTAAAATGAAACTTTGGACAACAAAACTTCTATGATCTCTTCTGTCTCTAAATCTACATTTGTCTCTGTGATCTTGGGCAAGTCACCTCACTACTCTGAGTCTCTGCTTACTCTCTATAAAATGAAGCTTTGGACTAAGTGACCTTTGAGATGGCTTCTAGCTCTAAATCTACAACTTGACAGTTCTTGGCTACATTTAATCCTCAAGTGAAAGAGCACTCTTTTTGGGCAACATGATATCAGGAAGGAAACTGACTCTTATTAAATATGGTAACATGGGCCAAGTAAATTATAAATCATGAATTATTGCTGGGAGTTTTCCTATTTCATAGCCTAGAGTATGAACCTGGACATTTAGCACTCTATCTTTACCTTTACTTGATATACATTATTTATTATTTATTTTATTTTTAAAAATTATTTTTTTTATTTATTTTATTCATTATTTATATTATTTCCCTCTCCCTGTCCCTCTTCCTCTCCTTTTCCTTCTCCCTCTCCCTCTTTGGATGTTACTATTATCTCTTCAGTCTGACTATAGGCTCAAGGGCAAGAACTCTTTCTACTGTTTTGTATTCTCCTCTAGTTTCCAGCTCGATACAGGGTGAGGTAATAGTGAATCCTAGGAAAGGAATGAAAATTGTGCCCCCTGTGTGTGGCTGTCTTCTAGAAAGCTTTGAGCCTTCATGGAACGTGTGCAACTTGACTTATTACAAAATAAATCCTGCAACGCTCTAGAGAATGAGATTCTCAGTCACTGATAATATGTGCATTTATAAAAACCAATCTCTAAGACTAAGTGGCAGGTCAGCAGCCAATCTCATTGGCAAAGGGCGTATGCTCACTGAGAGTTCCCTTTATAGATGAAATCACAAATCTAATATGAAACAACAAAGAATTCCCATTAATAAATGTCCTTCTCTGCTTCCTTAACTCCTCCTGGAGTTTTGTACCTTGGGCATTTGACATTACCTATGCATTCTCAAGTCTGTTGCCAACTCAGTGCCACATAATGCCAACTCTGGTAGCTGTTGATTGAGCAATGAACAAAAAATGGCTGGTTTTTAATCCAGAATCTTAGAATTGGAAGGGACCTCCGAAGTCATCTGATCCAACAATATTAATGTTTTATTTCCCTCTACCACATATACAGTACTTGGTCTTACAACTTTTGCTTATGCTAACCCTCTGTCCTCCCTCCCAGCAAACTATATAGTTTTTTTTTAATATAGAATTTTTTTTAATTAAAGGGAATTATAATTTTGTTTTGAGACAGAAGGTTTTTCAGTGCCTATGGGTTGAGGATGAGGGGGGGGAATGAGTGGTGAAACCAAGGTTAAATTATGCTAAGGCTTATAGTATGGTTAATAGGAAGGAGTTAATGAGCTAGATGGTCTTAAATCTGTTCCCATGAGGCCAGTTGGAAGGAAAAGCCAAATGGTTCAAATATTCACTGAGGAAATGAAATTGTCAACAAGATGGAACTAGGAAAGGCCCTATCTCCATGGGGAGCTCAATCCCCACTGTTCGAAGAATGGCCCAATAAAGAGACTGCTTGGGCCATTAAATAGCAACATGGTGTTCTTGAAGATATGGCCCAAGTTCCATGAATGGAGAACTTGAGTATCTTCAGATAGTGAGATGATTCCTCTTGGGATTCATTCAAATCACAGCAAGGTTTAAGAGAAAAGCAAAAAGGAAGACAAAAAATCGACTACTTCCAAAGCTTGCTTCTGCAATTAGTCAGTTGAGAGAGGAAGCATCTTTAGATAAACAAAGCATCCGAATCATCTTCCTACCTACTTTTATCTGTTCTTTCCAGCTCACAGGAATATTTTTCAGTTGCTATCGACTGTGTCCAACCTTCTGTGGTCCAGGAAGGCTTCAGGGTGGTTCAGATTCGTCCCTGGAGAATCTATTTTAATTTCTTACCAGAAAGAAACCCCACAACTCTGCTGACAAACAGAGGGTTCAGGCCTGTGGTTTTGGCTTCTTAATCCAAGATTATTTGATTTGGTATTTTCCACTAGTTATTCCAATTGTTCTTCAAATTTCTTTGGAGAATATATCTTATTAGTTTGAGAATTTCCTTTCCCTTGCTCGGTGAAAGTGCTGCTTTGCTGTGAAGGAATGAGGAGCACCACCAAGTTATTCCCAAAAGGTCTGGCTGCAATGTGGTCCCTCTCATGGAAACTAAATGGGCCTGGGACACATTTTGCTGAGCATTATTTTGGGGGGAGAAAGAGAGAGAGAGAGAGAGAGAGGGAGAGAGAGAGAGAGAGAGAGAGAGAGAGAGAGAGAGAGAGAGAGAGAGAGAGAGAAGGCAGGCCATCTGACCTGTACACAGATGGTCCCTAATGCCATCTCCACCTACAAGCAGGAAACAGCATTTTTTTTTGCCACTAACAAAGTCGACCAACTCC
The DNA here is from genome assembly GCA_023553655.1 of Myrmecobius fasciatus. Classification (NCBI taxonomy): domain Eukaryota; kingdom Metazoa; phylum Chordata; class Mammalia; order Dasyuromorphia; family Myrmecobiidae; genus Myrmecobius; species Myrmecobius fasciatus. The sequence continues at coordinate 139,692 of JAJPUD010002298.1, read as the reverse complement.
AGATCTGAGTATATAACTCCGTTTCACAGCTGCCCTATTCCTCTAGGGGCTGTGTTATTTATAGAAGAAATCTTAATGAATTCTGCCTGCTGGGCCTCAGTCTGGGCCAAGCAGCAGTGGCTGGAAAGAAAAGTCCAGCAAAGTAGAAGGAAGACTTGACTTGGGCAGACACCCTGAATTCAATTTCTATTGCAGACATTTAACTAGTCCATAATTATAGTCTAGTTGTTTCATCTCTCAAAACCTCAGTTTTCCTATCTGTAAAATGGAAACATAATATTTGCACTTTGCTTCACTGGGACGCAGTGAAGAAACCATTTTATAAAACCAAAAGTACTCTAAAAGTCTGAGTCGTGTCTGTGGTTACCTGGAAAATGTAGCTTGGGAGACTGGCTCAGAAATAAAGAAAAAAATCTCAGACAAAAATAGTCCCTACCTCTGAGACACATAACCCAACCTTTGCAGAGAGCCTCATCCCTTCTATCTTTTTTTCTGTTACCAGGACAAATTCTACATGCCCCACCCTTGGGGTCACCTTGGACCAGATATATGAAAATCTGAAATGAATTCAAACACAATGATGGTCAAACCAAACAAATAGCTTTTTAACCAACATGTTGTACAGTTGGTCAATAAGCATCTACCAAGAACCTACTATGTGCTAGGCACTGTGCTCAGCATAAAGACAAAAGACAGTCCCTTTTCTCAAGGACCTTAGTCTAAATAAGGAGGCATCATGCAAACAACCATGTACAAACAAGATATAAGTTGGAGTTGATCAGCAGGGGGAAGACACTAAGTGGGATCTGGAAAGACTTCTTGTAGAAGGAGGGATGTGGCAATTAGGAGACCACTGATAACTTTGAATAGTGAAGCTTCAGTTGAGTGATGAGGTTAGAAGCCAGACTACAAAGAGTTAAGAAGAAATTGAGAAGAAAAGTGGAGGCATTAATTGTAGATGACTTTCTCAAGAAGTTTAACTACAAAAGGGAAGACAGCTATGAGATGATAACCACTGAGAATGGATGGATCACGTGGTGTTTGAGAAAAGGAGATATGGTGGGTAATAGGAAAGCAGTCATTAGACAGAGAGAGATTGAACAGAGAAGACTGGAAATGACAGAGAATAATCTACGGGAGAGGAAAAGATGGGAGAGCATCACTTGCACACCCAGAAGGGGGTCTGCCTTAATAAAGAGAATAACCATCTTCTCATGTGAAAAAGGGTTGAAAGAGGAGAACGGTGGAAGGCATCTGAGTGATGTGAGATGAAGTGGAGGGGAGAAGACTGAGCATCCAGTGAATGACCTTGATTTTCTCAGTGAAATATGAGGCAAAGTTCTCAGCTGAGGGGATGGGGGAAACAAGAGCCACAGGAGGTTTGAGTAAGAATAAAAAGTTTTAGAAAATACACTGTGGTGAGTGAGATAGCATGCCAATTAGAGAAGTGCAAAAGGATTGGTTTGCAGCAGTGAGATCCCAGTTGAGAATATGTAACATAAATTTGTAGTATATTCAATCAGCATGAGTCTGTAATTTTTTTTCCAGACTAGTTCCATAACACACAAGTAAGAGAAAAATCAGCGGATAGTGGGAATGATCCAGGGCTGAAATTTGGCAGGACAAGATCTTTTAATGGGATAGAAGAACTTGAGACAAGATGATACAGCGGTGTGAACTTGTTCACCCCAGGATAAACATGGGGAAGAGAGGAGACTAGTCAGTGCAAGGAGGACGATCTGGAAAGAAACTATAGCTCGTGCAAGCTTTTTGTTCTGGGGAAAGAATTGAGGCACTGATGAATTGGAGGTCATAATGAAGATAAAGAACTCTTCCTTTGTAAGGCAAAGGAAGATATGAAATGACCACAGATTGTAATAAGATAAAGGCCTTTCAGAATTAACAACCATGGAGATGGTACATTTGTGGGTCATAGCAATGTCAAGGTTGTGATCATCTCTATGTAGAGCTGAGGTGAGGTAGAAAAGTAGTTCATAGGAAATAAGGAGTTTGAGTAAGGAGGAGGTCAGGAGGCTTGAGGAAATAGCAATATGTTTGTTGAAGTCTCCAAATATGGCATAAGAAATCAGAGAGCAGACAAAGACAATCATTGAGGAAATGAGGGGAGCATTTTGCAGGTCAGTAGACAAGTTACCATTATTTAGATTGGGTGATAGATATAAATTGAGTGAACTCAAAGGAAAAGAGGTGATTGTGGTAGAATATGAAAGTACCAATGGAAAGCAAGAAGTATAGTAATTGTTTCACTCTTAACCAGTGAGTTAAGGTAGAATGAGTGAAAATGCAACCAATATGGGGAAGAATGGTGAAGGAAGCTTTAATCAGGATGGAGTTATGTCTCAGTGAGTGGCAGAAGAGAAAAAGAATGGGAAAAGGAAAGGTTTAAGATGGAATCTACTTTGTTATCCATGGAGCAAGCCTTCCAGAGAGCATATAGTAGAAAGGATTGGTAGATTTACAGTAGGACACTGCTGGGAATGAGAATAAGGGAGCAGAGAATGGTTTATATAATGACAACTGAGGATACAGAATCATTGGGAATGAGAGGTTATGCCCCTATGGGATTTTGTTAATCATTGTTGAATGAGTTCACATAATAACTAAAATGAATTATCAATAGGGGTAGAGGTCTCTTTGGGTGTTAAGAGGCAGCTCAGGAGAGGAGACTAGTCAGGGGAGTAAATAGAATGGTCTTTCTCTCTTTTGAAGTTAGGAAAGGTCCCATGCAAGCAGAAAGAGACCAGTAAGGGAGGCAGGCAGGAGATGGAATACAAAGCAGTTGTTTATGAAGAGATAGTCAAACATGGTGCCTACCCATCATAAATCTTTTAAAATATTTTAAACAATAATCCAATTTTATGAAATCTAGTTAAATGTAAGTTTAAAAACAAGGACTATATTTTGTTTTTGGAGGACTCAAACAGCATTTATTAAACACTTATGATATGTCAGACACAAAGACAAAGTAAAATAGTCCCTGTCCATTAGTACCATAAATTCTAAAAGCTATATGTACATAAATAGGTATGTAAAATATATATCTTAGAGAAAGGAGCACTAGCAGTTGGAAATATGGGAAAGATCTCATATAGAAGGTGGTGACTGAATTGACTTATAAAGAAAATCTGGGATTTCATGGGGGAAAGGAAAAGGAAGGATATAAACATTTTATAGTGCCTACTATGTGCTGGGCACTGTGCTAAGTTCATTTTATATGATCTCATTAGATCCTCACAACAGCTTTGGAAGATAGGTGTTGTTGTTATTATTATTATTATTTCCATTTTATAGATGAGGAAATTGAGGTCAATAGATTAAGTGACTTGCCCAGGGTCACTCAACTAGAATGTGGCTGAGGTCAGATTTGAACCCAGGTTTTCCGAACTCCAACTCCAGCACTTTTTCCACTCTACCATTCAGCATCCTCACTGCTAAGAGCAGAGATGAGGAAGGAAAACATGGCAGGCCATGAAGACAGCCAGTGTCGAATCCCTAGCATCTTGCATAGCACCAAGTACCTACCAAGTGTGCGCTGAAGTAAATTAAAAACAAATATTCCTCATTTTCCATAATCTGCAAGCATATGCTCATGAAGGGTTAATTAGGCTCACATAGGTAATTAAGGGGATTTAGGGATGCTTAGGTTGAGTTGCTAAATTACATAAAGAAAATGACCCCATTTAAAAAGCGACCCCTCCCAAATGTCAGTAGAGCCCTCTGCTTCCATGCAATGTGATATTTCCCCCTCTTGTCTTGTTTTGTAATACATATGTAGCTCTTTTTTTCTAGTTTACTTTTAGTTCCAAATTCTCTCCTTTCCCCTCCTCTGCTCAATAAGAAGGGAAGACAAAGGCCATTACAGATGCATATAATCATTCAAAACAAATCCCTATGTTATCCATATCCAAAAAGAAAGAAAAAAAGGAAGAAAATAGCAGCTTTGATCTGCACTCTGAGTCCATCAGCGTGCTTCATCTTGAGTCCTTTGGTGTTGTTCTTAATTGTGTTTATCAGAGTTCTGATGTCTTTCAGACTTGATAATGAGATGTGTTTTAAAGATAGATTTCTGTTAGTATGTAAAGTGGACAGACCAATGTATAGACATAAGAAGGACCAGAGAGATGGGGATATAACTACTTTGTTCCATTTGTGAAAAAGCACATAGTCTCATAAGGGTAGGAAGTGGCGACATTTGCTTAAAGTATTTTCCTTCTTTTGAGGTTTCTGGCAGGCTAGTTGGGTACCGGGTAAGAAATCAGCTTGTTATCTAGCAATTTCATTTCTCAAAGAGGGCTCTGCTCTCCCTCCTGTTTAGATCTCACCTAAGAGTAAATCAGAAAGTTTCCAACAAATCATGCTGCCCCAAGAAAGGACCATTCCCCAAGGGAATAACAAAAACAACAAAACCCAAACTGAATTAGTTGAAAGAATGGGACCATTTGTGCTGAAACTGCCACTTAGTAATGAATCTTCCAGTGTATCCCAGAGAGAAAATAATAGGAGATGCTTTAGTAAGTTCTAGACCTAAGGCTACTAGAAAATCTAGCATTCAATTCTACTAGGTCAGGTGGGACAGTGGAAAGCGAGCTCGATTTGGAGCCAAGGGGACCTGGATTTCAAAAGTCCTTCTATAACTGCCTTCTCGGGTAACATTTGACAAATCACCTTACAAATCACTCTCACAAAGTCAGTTTCCATAGCATATGAAATCAGATGGTCAGACAACATGGTCTCTGAGGCCCCTTTGAGCTGTGATTCTATGAACTGGGTATGATTTTGGACATTTCACTTTACCTCCCTGGGTCTCAGTTTCCTCATTTGTAAAATGAGGGGGATTATATTAGATGACTTCTCAGGTCCCTTTGAAATCTTAATCTATTGTTTCATGAGTCTCAGTATCTTCTGCTCCATGTTAGAGGCTGTGTCTGAACTGTGACACATCTAATCAATCCCTAGTCCAAATTGTCTGGTGAGATCAAGGGCTGTCTGATTAGAAGCTTGAAAGATGGGAGAAAACTCCTTAAAGAACTCTCACAAATTGTGCATTAAGGTGACACTTTTGAAACACCAGGGGGCAGGCAATGGACTCGGAGACAGAAAACTAACAATTTTACAGACTGCATTATCCTGGCTGAAGGACAAAAAATGAAAGAAGAGAGAAGAAAAGAAGGAAGAAGACTAAACTCCCTACTAGCCAAATGCTCATTTTATTTTGAAGCTAACTCGTGTGCTTCTTAGATCAGGAGACATACACTGCCATGGGTTATAAAAGGCAACGTCCACGGTCATCGTACAAGGCGGTCAACCCTGAAGAAACTCGGGATTCCCAGTGGACTAAGTTGCTGAAGGGCTTGATTATCTGCTCCTCTCTTAGAATGGAACAGAATGATTAGCTAGAGATGCTTGCATACCATTTAGCTAAGTGAGCCTTCCCAATCTGCCTTGTGTCAGTGGCTTTTACAGCAGTTTAGCTATATGAGGAGATACTATGTTCCCCTGGGGGAAAAAAGTTGAGATGTTTGGTACGTGAGGAGGAGATATTAAAAAGGATGGGGTCTAATTTCTATCTCCTGCCTTCACGCAGACTCTGTGGAAAATGTGGACACCATCAGAAATAAACATGCCATTATGAGTCACCAACAAGAAAAGAAAAGAAAAAAGAAAACTCGGTGATAATGAAAAGCTGAGTGCTCAGAAAGGTTACTCAACAGTGGCTCCTTGGAAGCTCGGCAGCTTGCGGAGCCCAAGACCACAATGCTAATCTGGAACAGTGGGCTGCCTTAGGGCCTTCTGATGTTGCGGTTGAATATGCTCTCAGCAAGGCATGGAAGGCCCAGTGGGCTCCCTCCACCCCCCAACCCCAGCACAGGACAATAGCCTTTATTTGGGGATTGATTTTGTTAATCTCTCCCACACTGTTTCCCACCGTGGGCTTTCGGCTTATTTATTTTTTAAGAAATGGATCTGACAGAGGCTTCAGCCAACACCGACTGTTCCAGATAATTCGGTATGAATGGGCGGCCCAGAGATGCTTATTATTGACTCTGGCCCACAGAGAACAGAACAGCAGCCTCAAACCCATCCGAGGAGTTTGGCTTCCAATTGTATTTTTGCAATTTCTGGCCCTGCCTTCTTTGTTTCGAAAGTGGACAGGTGAGTGCCAGGCTCTAGCTGGTGCTACCCAGGCAACCACTGTTTGATGCTAGAACATAAACCAGGACAACCTGAGGCGACTGAGCCCAGGTCCCTTCACCGAGTCTCAGTTTATTGCCACAAAGCGGTGAGAAGAACTGAAGCAAGTGTCCACAGAAGTTGGAGCCCCAAGGGCTTTTTTTTTCTTATGAGAAGAGCTTAGGAAAAAAAATCTATAACAACTCTTCCATTCTTTTCAGGTAAAAATTAAAGAATGCTATAAGAGACGTGATGGGGAAATATTGTCCTGGGGAGCAGCTGATGCTTACAATCTATATAATTGAGCAAATCACTTATCCTCCTCAGACCTCAGTTTCCTTCTCTATAAAAAGGACATAGTTGGACTCAATGGTCTCTAAGGTCCTTTCCAGTTCTAAATCAATGAGGCTACATGTGACCCAACAAGGCCTCAGTTTCACCATCTGTGCAACGAAGTGATTAGACTAGATGGCCTCTGGATTTCCTCGTAGCTCCAGATTTAGGACCCTTTGCTCTTCCAAGGGTTCTGTGAATTGGGATCAAATAAACTGTTAAACCGTAGCTAGCGATTCTGACCCAGAGAGAATTCATTTGGAAGGGTGGGGGGAGGGGGAAAGGAGGTAGAGATAACCCAGAACAGGATAACAAGCAGGGAGAGGCAGGCCAAGGAGGAGCTCACCTGGGGGGAGGATCCCCTGGGGGAGGGTCCTTTGGGGGAGGGTCCCCTGGGGGAGGGTCTCCTGGGGGAGGCTCCCCTGGTGTGTTGCCAGGTAAGGAAGCACATGCCATCTGGTACCTTCCTATTTTAGCTAATTATTCCTGCTGACTTGGGGCGAAATTTGGCTATGTTGACATAGCAGTTGTCCAAATACTATCAGTATCAACTGGATCTCAGTACACTGAGGCCAAGCTCTGATCACCCTGTCCTAGTCACAGCTCTACTAGTCAGAATGATTTTTGTTTTCGGTTCTAAGCCACATGAAATGTGTTGAGTTTCTGACAGTGAAGGGAGCTAGAAGCCATGGTCCACACAGCTCAGGAAACAGGAATAATCAAAGTGCTCAAATAAGAGTATTTTGAGTGAGCAAATAATATGATATTCGCTTATATCCATAGCTTCAGAGCCAAAGCTAGGATGGGGCGTGCGATTCTGCACAGGCTTCAGGAGCTGGGGCTTTTTTTCCCCCAACACTGGGATCTTCCAGGTGACTTCTAATTAGGCTATAAAAATCTAGAGTTTAAACAATTTTAGTCACTAATTAATTTCAGCAAGCCAGCAGGGTACCTATCCATGGCTAGGTAGTTCCACTTCTTTAAATAACATTACAGTTGGGTGTCATTCTTATAGAGATAGCTTTCTAATTTATATTGATGTTTTAATCAAGAGTCTATTTTTGATTAAAGAAATAAATATAACTGTCAAGAATATCAGGGTTGTGGGTTTCCCAGACATTACCGAGGCCAGAAAGCACATCAGCACCTACTGGCCTTTACTGAAATTGTAGGCACAGTTACAAAGGAAAATTATTCAGTTCCTGAGGGGCGTGATTTCCAAATCCGGATCTTCTCTCAATTACAAATATCCCAAATCTAAATATCTAAACAATGGGGACTTCTAGAAATCATCTCTCAGACTTAGTATTTTTTTAATATATTCATCAGGCTTCTAATCTCATCCTTAAATGTCATCAAATGCTCTGACTCCTCAAACTTTCTGTAAACTTGCTCCCTTCACTGCAACTCACTATTTTATTAGTGAATCTTGGCCAGAAACTTCTTCCTTTAGAAATCAAAGCTATAGTCACAGAAAAATGCTCTTCATCACTATTGATGAGAAAAATGCAAATTAAAACAACTCTGAGATACCATATCGCACCTATCGGATTGGCCAACATGGAAAAAAGGAAATGACAAATCCTAGAGGGCATGTGAACAAATTGGAACACTAATGTGTTGTGGGTGGAGTTGCAAACTAGGCCAATCATTTAGAGAACAATTCAGGACCATGTGTAAAGGGATATCAAATTGCCAATGTCCCCTTGATCTGTCAATGTTACTGCTAGATCTCTATCCCAAAAGGATCAAAGGACCTATATTATAGCAGCTCTTTTTCTGTAGTGGCAAAGAACTGGAAATTTAGGGATGCCCATCAATTGGGGAATGGCTGAACAAACTATGGTACAGGATTGTGACAAAATATTATTGTGCTATAAAATAACAAAATGGTTTCAGAAAAACCAGGGAAGATTTAGTGAACTAATGTCAAGTGAAGTGAGCAGAACTAGGAGAACACTGTACACAATAATAGCAATACCGTAAGGATGATCAATTGTGAAAAACTTAGCTATTCTGATCGAGACAATAATTAAGACAATTCCAAAGAATCCAAGATGAAAAATGCTAATCACCTTTGGATTGAAAACTGATTAACCAAGTACAGAATGAAGTGTAAGTTTTTAGATCTTATTTCTTTTGTCTTGTATGTATGTTTTGCTTTGAAACATGGCTAATATGGAAATATATTTTGCATGATTTCATGTGTGTAATCAATATAGTATTGTTTGCCTTCTCAAGGGGCAGGAAAGGTATAGGACAGAAGGAGAAAAATTTGAAACTCAAAAATTTGAAAAGTGAATGTCAAAAAATTTTACACATAATCAGGTAATATTTAACAAAATAAATCAACATATATTTAAAATAAGAAGCTTCCTCATCTCTAAGATTTTACAAATTTATATTCTAAAGTGGTGTTGACCTTGGCTTCCATATCTCCCCATTTGCAAAAAGGAAGCAGAACTTGCTGATAAAAGTTGTTTCTAGCTCTTTTTAAAAACTCTTTGTTAACCACAAAACCTCACTCTGATAATTCATTATGGCACGAAAGTGACACCAGGTTCTAGAAGGCTAAATTGGTAAAATATAAGTTGTCAGGTTCTGCCATAAAGGAAAGGCCCAAAGTGCACCATCTATATTTTGTAATGACCAGTCTCATAGATTGTCCACCAAAGGATAGATTTTTGATCATGGCAACCCATGAAACAAGAAAACACAAAGAGAGCTCCTTTAATGCACTGGTGGTTCTTCTAAGAACAAAGAGTTTTGTTTTAGACCATCTTTAAATATGAACTATTTCAACTTTAGTTCCTTTTCCAGTGACCAACAAACATATTATTGATAGAACCGAGTCATAGTAATCTTGATATTCTCATTCAAAATGAAATTGGGGGTAAAAGGGAGATATTATCCCAAAGGGAAGGATGACACAGATTTTTTTTTCCTTGGAGAGGCAAATAAAAGAATTGGGAAAATTGATTTTATTATGCATTCAAATGCAGCAAACATAATTTCATAGGGTCAATTTATTGTATATATTAGCTAAAAGACCACTGTGAAAATAATTGCAGATTACTGCCAATATGTTGGAGGGAATAAAGATACAGTTAATGTTATGAGGTATTTCTTAAGAAGCTTCTAATTAAATCAATATATACCACAAAGTAAAATAAATCAATACAGAGGTTGATACCTCTATCCTAAAGGCCCGAGTTCAAATTTGACCTTAAACACTTACTATCTATGTGATCCCAAGAAAGTCATTTACTATTTGCCAAAGTTTCCTCATCTGTACAATGAACCGGAGAAGGAAATGGCAAACCACTTCTGTAACATTGCCAAAAAAAACAAAAAAACCTCATCGAATTTGGGGTTACAGAGAATGAAACAGCAAAAGTCACAGGGAGCAACAGCAAAAAATATTGGATACTATGGTTCATGTGTAAGAGATGAGAGAATCCAAAGGCTTCTAGACTGTGCATGAGATTCACATTTATATATGGTGATCGCTTTCTCAAGAAGAAAGTCAAGAAATATTAGACATGATAAGTATTGAATAACACCATAGAAATGAAATTGATTATATTTTAATGGGCAGGAAATGAACAGATATTCATGAAAGCCATTTCCTAATCAACTGTCAGTGTTCAGTTGACTTCTTAGAACAAAGATCAAAATCAATATCAGATCAGAAAAATAAAAATGAGAGGATATGCCGTGCAATTAAAACAACTCCCCATCTTGACCTATTTAAACTAGTTATTGATGCTAAAAAATAGAAGATGGATAAAGGAACAGAGGTTGACAGACCTAAGGAAGTTTAACTAATGTAAATCAATGGCCATGAAATAAACATGCTCACTAAAATGCCTTCTTGAGGATGATGGTAAACCTTCTATGGAATGATCATTTTCATTTCTTTTTTTCAGGCCACAACTAAATTACCATGCTTCCTTTTAAATAGCACGCTCACATAAATTCAAAGCCTACAGTCACTGTAAAAAGGAGCACATTAATTTCTTCATCTGTGGATATTTGTCTCTCACTGGCAAAACCAGATTGTCCAATGAGGCATTTGAAGAAATGAAACATCAGGATCATTCTACTTACACAGAGGATGTCAATATTGCTAGGAAACATGAATTTGGAACGAAAATAAATGCTCTAACCTCTTTTGATTCATGTAGAATATAATTAATGCTTCCATGGACCTCAAGTAACATCTTGTTTGCAGTGTCTTTTGTGATCATAGAATGGCAAGTGTATCTCACTTAGATTTAGAAGGGGGTTCTTACCTTAGGTTCTCAAAGACTATGCCAATGTAATCTGAACTCTCGCAGGGTCTACCAAGCTGGAAAAAGCTTCAGATCTTGTCTCAGGGGCATGTTGTGTGTTTCTGGTGTCTAACGACGAGCTAATGATAAAGAAATTAATCAATAGGATGCTGGCCACTAGATGAGGGATTCTTTGGCCACTGGGGCCCCAATAAACAAAGAAAAATAGAGAATTATTTTGAGTTTTGTGTGTGTCCCTGGCAAAGAATTTGAAAAGGTGATAGGCAACATGGAATTACAATTTTGAGGCCAAAACATACATTCCCTGGTGACCTCACTCTCAATGTGAGCTCTGTGCTCCACTGCCCTGGAATTCTACATTTGGAGACAGAATGGGAACTTTAATGCTTTTGATTCTGAGATCCTTCTTATATTTCACCTTCTACTAAAAATCCCATGTAGACAAAGACACATTATGGCTATTGAATTGGTCACCAAAAATGGTAGCCTATTATGGAACTTACTATGGAGTCAGAGAAATGAGACACATGTTGGGTCCAGAAGTGGTAGTGCAAATGGATGAGCCATAATATGGAAACACACGAACTTCAAACCATGCCCCCATCTCCGAGCCAAGTATAACACCTCCTACGTCATCTGGACCAGCCTGCCCACAGACCCCCAGCTCAAGGAGCGCTCAGCTGCCACTGTAGTCAGGAGGGTGCCTGAGGGTGGGCTACTAGGGTCACTCACTATGAGGGCTCTGCAGGCAATCCAAGTGCCCATAGGCCCTGGCCCCCTGCTGCTGAGGTCACTCACTATGGGGGTCCAGCCCCCTGCTGCTAGGGTTACTCACTGTGGGGACTTGGCCCCCTGCTGCTAGGACCAGTAACTATGGGGGTAGCACAGCCAATCCAAGTGCCCATAGGCCCTGGCCCCCTGCTGCTAGGGTCACTCACTATGGGGATCCAGCCCCCTGCTGCTAAGGTCACTCGCTATGGGGGCTCAGAAGGCAGTCCAAGTACCCAGGGGCCCATCCTGGCCTCTTGTGCTTTGTGTGGCTGCCCTGGAGAGAAAGCCACCTGCCTTGGGGCCAGGCCACAGGAATGCTGGAGAAGCCCTGGACATTTGGCCCCCTGACTCTTCTGTCCCTGCCCCTTGGGAAAGTTGGTCACATGTCTACAATGGAGGCCCTAGTGAGAAGGGGCCAAGCTTTCAGGGCTCTCCCTGGGTCTTTGGGCAAGCTGGCTCAGGTCCCACTCCCTCAAAGCAGGGAGAACACGCCCTCCCCTCGCTCCCGCCACCCCAGCAGGGGGCCGCCTGCCATCTTCCAAGTGCTTCATGAGCCATGGGCATCCACGGCTACATGGGTGCTGGCCTTTGGGCCCAGAAGGCCCGAGCCGATCGGGCTGACTCCCAAGCGGAGGAAGAATTTCATTCTTCATTTCTATAAATGCAGATTATGTTTTAAATGTATAATAAGCAATTGTTAAATTTTAGTTTCTTAGTTTTATTTTTAATATACTTTAAAATGGTCATTACTCTTTTTTTTGACACAATGAAATTTGCAACAGCATGCAAACAACCATGCCTTTATTTTGTGCAGCCCACCCAACAACACTTGACATTTATCCTACATTTCAGCACTTCTTTGTAGGTCAGAATCTAGAGAGAAAGTTATGAGATTGATTCTGAAGTCATTTTACTTTTGTACCAGCGAAGACTATTATTTAAAACAATGTCACCAACAAAGTTCCATGCTTCCTCCCCTTCCTCTCTCTCTCTCTTCTGCCTAGAGAACATGGTCTTAGATGTTCTCATTTGATCTTGATTAGAAACATGTGAATGGTAAATTATTCTATTCACTTCTCAATTGTGATGAGCATTAGTCTAACAACTTTTATAATTTTATTCATTTATTATTTGAGAATAATTAGAAGTGAATAGCTATTAAGGAGCCTCTCACAGGTTGCAAAAATATAATTTTATTTTGTTTATTTTCCAGTGTAATCGCCTCAGGAATATCTCCACACTCATCCCAACAGACATTTCTATTCCCATCTTCCATCCCTTCTCATCTTTCCACTCACACACATCACCAGCCTAGGTCAGATGCAAATCAACTCTGGTCCTGACTATGATAACAGGCACTTAATTGTTCCCCTTGCATTTGGTCTCTCCCTGCTTCGATCTACCTTTCACGTAGCTGTCAAAGTGATTTTCTTAAAGCCCAGATGTATGGATGTCAACTTCCTCTCTCTCATTTTCAAGAAAAACTCTTGTGGCTCTCTATTATCTCTGGGATGAAACACAAACACCTCTGTTAGCATTTGAAACCCTTCAAAATCTGACCACCATCATCCTTTCCAACCTTATTAGAGTTTCCTAAACGCACTTTATGGTCAAGCCAAAGGAGAATTCTCATTGTTACTTTTACATGTAATTCCATCTCCCATCTCTGTGTCTTTATATAGGTTGTTCACCTTGCTCAGAATGCAATCCTTTCTCAATCTACTTCTGAAAATCCTTAGTTTCCCTCAAAGCTCAGCCCAGATTCTACCTCCTACATGAGGATTTTCCTGATATCTCCCTTTATAACTCCTCTCAAATTACCTTGTTTAGTTGGTTAACGTATTGTATATCTTTATATGTGTATGTCATTTCCCAAAAAGAATGGTAGAGACATTTATTTTGTGCAGATTCTATCCCCAGCACCTACGATAATATCCAGCACATAGTGGCTGCTTAATCAATGTTTGTTGATTATTCACTTGATCCATGATCATATGTACGGGTAAGGTTTTCTCAGTGCAAGTGTGACCTGTGCCCTTAACCTAGCAAGGTCGAGGTAAACCTACAGATACAAAAGAGAACTTATCCCTCTGTTGAAAGCTCAAATGTCAATGAATAATAATTTTATATAAGTACTTGTATGAGAGACAGTAGAGAAGATAATTAAAATGCATTTTTCTGAACCAGAGTCTATGATTTGGATTGCAAAGGAAAAAAACGGACCCTGCTCTTAAGTAGCTTACAGTCAAATGGGATACACAACTATATATATATATGTATATGTATATATATACACATATATATATACACATATATATATACATATATACACACACACACACACATAGTGTGAGTGTGTATGTATATGGCACTAACACAGGCAGATAAGAAAAAGAGCTGAGAATGATTACTCATAGGAGATGAGTTATGAGTTAAATTCTTTTTTCTCAATAGTATTTTATTTTTCCAAGTACATGTAAAGATAATTTTCAACATTAATTTTTATAAGACTGTGTTTCACAGATCCAGCCATTCTGGAGAGCAATTTGGAACTACGCTCAAAAAGTTATCAAACTGTGCATACCCTTTGACCCAGCAGTGTTTCTATTGGGCTTATATCCCAAAGAAATCATAAAAGAAGGAAAGAGCCCCACATGTGCAAAAATGTTTGTGGCAGCTCTTTTTGTAGTGGCTAGAAACTGGAAACTGAATAGATGCCCATCAACTGGAGAGTGGCTGAATAATGGTCTATGAATATTATGGAATATTATTGTTCTGTAAGAAATGATCAGGAGGATGATTTTAGAGAGGCCTGGAGAGACTTGCATGAACTGATGCTGAGTGAAATGAGCAGAACCAGGAGATCATTATTCACGGTAACAACAAGACTATATGATGATCAGTTCTGATGGACATTGCTCTCTTCAACAATAAGATGATTCAGGACAGTTACAATAGACTTGTGATGAAAAAAGCCATCTGCACCCAAAGAGAGGACTGTGGGAACTGTGTGGATCACAACATAGTATTTTCACTCTTTTTTGTTGTTGTTCACTTGCATTTTGTTTTCTTACTCATTTACTTTATTTTTTTTTTATCTGATTCTTCTTGTGCAGCAAGAGAATTGCATAGATATATTTATACATATTGGATTTAACATATATTTTGACAAGTTTAGCATATACTGGGTTGCCTGCCATATAAGGGAGAGGGTGGGAGGAAGGAGGAGAAAATCTAAAAACACAAGGCTATGCAGGAGTCAATGTTATCAAATTATCCCTGCATATGTTTTGAAAATTAAAAGCATTATAGAAAAAGAACAAAGTCTGAGAAAAAAAACAATAAAAAAGATTTTATGTTCCAAAATTTTCTCCCCCTCTCCCTGACCCCCCCTTAAGATAGGGAGCTATCTGATATAAGTTAAATGTTTAATCCTTTTAAACATATTTCCATATCTGTACAAGGAAAATCAGACCAGAAGGGGAAAAAAAACCCGAGAGAGAAACAACAAACCAACAAAAAGGTGAAAGAACTATGTCTTGATCCACATTCAGTCTCCATAGTTCTCTTTCTGGATGTGGATAGCATTTTCCATCCCAATTCTATTGGAATTGCTTTAAATCACCACATTGCTGAGAAGAGTCAAGTACATCACATTGGATCATCACAAATTCTTGTTATTACAGTGTACAGCATTCGTCTGCTCCTGCTTGCTTCACTCAGCATCAGTCCATGTAAGGCTTTCCAGGTTTTTTCTGAAATCAGCCTATAGAGATGAGTTTTGAAGAAAGGAAGACAAATCACAAAGGTGGAGAATAAGAAGGAAGGCATTCCAGGCACGAGAAATGGGCAGTGAAAAGTTGCTGAGTTGGGACATGGAGTTTCACGTGTAAGAAAGAAGAAGACAGGTGTAACTGGATTGGAGGGCTCAAAGGAGGTTATAAGAATGGAAATGGATGAAGGAGCCAGGTTACAAAAGATTTTAAAAGCCTGAGAGATTTGTATTTGATTCTGAGGGTGATAGATAAGGAAACCACTGGGATTTATAGATTGAAGGAATGGTGACATGGTTAGGTCCCTCTGCTTGAAGAAATTCCCTTTAACAGCTGAGTAGAGGATGAACTAGAGTAGAAAGAAACTAGAAAGGAAGCTGATTGACTAGCAGGATATTACAATAATTCACACATAAAATGATGATGGTCTGTATCAGGGTAGTAGCAGTTTCAAAAAAGAGATGGGGATGTATACAAGAGATACTACAAAGCTTGAAATGACAGCGCTTTACTTGGATATGACAGTTGGTTATATGAAAATGGAGGTCAAAGGAGATACAAGGGCTTGGTAAATAGATCTAAGTAATATTTATATAGAAATTATAATGGAACCAATGGGATCCAATGAGCTAAGCAACCAAGATATTATGGAGGGAGAAGGGAAGAAAGAATGAGAACACACTCTTGAGAAACATCAATAGTGAGCATGAGCATGATAAAAATCAGGGAAAGGAATAGGAAGCAAAGGGGCAAGTAGGAGGAAAAGGGGATTTTTGCTTTAGGTCATGGGAAAGGGCTGGTGGAAACTCATGCTCAGCTTTCTGAATGGGAGGAACAAGTTGTGGGCATGGTTGGGTTTCTGGGCAGTTGTAAGCTGGCGGTGTTGTGAAGAGGTCATGCAAATATATCATCCCATTGGGCCTGGATTAGGGAACAATCTGCCCATCATGGAAGCAGGGGAAGGGGAAGAGGCTCATTCAAGCTTCTCCCAAAGAGGACCAGACCTGTTCTGCTGTCCCACGTCTCACACCTATCTCCATTGGGCTGTTCCATTTGTGGCTGCTGGGTCTGGTGGCGCTGTTCTCCATTTCCTCCCAAGCAGCATTCCTCCAAACAGAACTCCCTTAAACAGCATCTCCCCCTGCCACAGCAATAACCCCTCCCCAAACAGTCTCCTCTAACTCTTATCTCTTTCCATTCTTTCCTTAAGCTCTTAGCCCAGGAACTTTTCCTCAGTCTCCTTCCAATGCTGCAGCAAGATCATGGAACCTGCATCTTGCAGATCATGCCAAAATTAGCTGCCACTGCCTCCACTGCTTCCTAACAGTCAGTAGGATAAAGAGGAGTTGGAATCAGCCTGCTGGCCCCTCTCCACAGCTGGCCCTGTGGCGGGGGAGCGATTACCCTCCCTGGCTTCAAGCTGACAGCATTGCTATCTTCCTTCTTCCTTCTCTTCTTCATCCTCCTAGTTATGAAGCATTAGCCGTCTCTGGCTATATAACTTTTATCCTTCTTGACACCCCAGTGATCTTGGTTCGTTCTCTAATAAATTGGAGAAGAGACAAAAATACAGGTAAAAGGAGAACCAGGAGAGAGGAGTGTCATGAAAACTTGAGGAGACGGTATCCAGGAGAAGTGATCCTCACCAGTTCCAAAGGCTACAGAGAGGTCAAGAAAAATCAGGAATAGAAAAGGCCATTGATTAGACTGAGTACTTAGAACATCATTGGTAACTTGGGGTAAGGCACTTTCTGTTGAATTATGAAATAAGAAGCTAAAGTGCAGAGGATTTAGAAGAGAATAAGAGAAATTAGAAACACCAATTGCAGATGGTTTTCTCAAGGAGATCAGCCACAGGAAGGAGAGATACAAAATGATAGCTTGCTGGGATGGTCGGATCAAGTGAGGTGTTTTGGATTATTGTTTTTATAATGAGAGAGATAGGAGTGTTTTTGTAGGCAGGACACAAATAGCCAACAGAGACGAAGACATTGCAAGGATGGAAGAGGGCACAATTTGTTGAAAAAAGATAGGATGCATCAAGGGAGCATGGAAAGAAAGTTGCCTTGGCAAGCAGAAGAGCCACTTTCTTGTAAGGAGGGGCAAAGGAGATTAATGAAGGAAAGTGATGGGAGATAAGGAAGAGGGGAGAAAATGGAGATCTTAAATGACCTCATTTTTTCAGTGAAGAAGCTCTGATGAAAGAGTACAATGGGAAGTTTAAGAAAGGATTAAAATTTTTGAATAGGTATCATGGTGATTAGGATCATGAATCAATTAGGAAGATATAAAAATATTGGGCTCCTTCACTGGCAATGTGGGCACGATTAAAGTTATATAACAAATTTGTAGTAGATATAGTTAGCACAGTTTCATAACTTTTCTCAGTTCCATCAGCAGAAATGAATAAGAACAAAGGTGGTGGATGATGGGAATAATACGAGGGTTTAAGACATGATCGATGATGCCATACGAAGGATGACGGACTAGCATGTGGATGTTTTCAAACATGGAGTTGGATCTCCAAGTAGGAAGGGGGAGGAAAAGAGGCAAAAGACACACGAGGAGAGGCAAAAGACACACGAGGAGAGG
>JAJPUD010002298.1:89067-112338 GCA_023553655.1 Myrmecobius fasciatus | reverse complement strand
TGCAGGAGTGATTGGAGCTGGGAGTGACTGATTGGAGGCAGGGAGGTCAATTAGGAACCTATTTGGCTAAGCCAAGTGAAAAGTAATAAGAGCTTAAACTAAAGCAGGAGCAGCAAGGATGGAATAATAGCTTACAAATGTCAGAAAGTGAGAAAGTTTGAGATGTAAAGAGTTCTTTACATGCATTCATTATTTTGTTTGATGCTAAGATCATGTGCCATTGTGTAAGAGGTATTACCATTCTCATCTGGCTGATAAAAACTGAGGCTCAGGAAAGATAAGTGATACTCCCATAGTCACAAATTTAGTAAGGATGGGAGGTGAGATTTGAACACCCTTCTCCTTCTCCAAGTCCAGTACTTTGCCCATGAACAAGACAAACGTGCAATAGAAAGAGCCCTAAACTAGGACTCAGAGACTTAAACTTTAATTTCCATTCAGCCAGTAATTTATTGAGTGATAATGAGCAAATCATTTTATATACCCGAGTCTCAGATTCCACTTCTGTAAAATGAGGGAGTTAGAATCTACTGACTCAGAGGTTGCTTCCAGATCTAACACTCTGATTCTATAAAAATGACAATATTTGATGACAGATCAACAGTGAAAAGGGAAAGGAATGTATCATTGGAGCAGAGAGTTCATCTTTCAATCAATAAACACCTGTCAAGCACCTTTAAATGTCAGGCACTGTGCTAGCTAGCATTGGAAGAGGCCTCAGAGGCCATGAAGACCAACCCTCTCATTTTACAGAGAGAGAAACTGAGGCCCAAGATGGAGGGGAAGTCATGTGCCCAATGTCATACATAACATCCATAGATCTAGAGCTGGAAAAATCCTCTCAGGTTCTAGTCCAGCTCCTTTATTTTAGAGATAAGGTCATGGAGGCCCAAGGAGTTAAGGTGACTTGCCAAAGATGACACAGGTAGTTAAGTGATGGAGCTGATGATTCGGCTCAGGTTCTAAAACTATAAAGCCAAGCTACCTCCCAAAGTTTCAGAGATAAATCTGACTCTTAGGTCTTGGATAACAGGTAGTAAGAACAGGAACAGAAACAAGAAATCCAGGAAGGAAAACTGGCTTGAGAGCAGAAAGATTGTGATTTTTATTTCAAATATGTTGGGGGTTGAGATGCTGAAGATGGGAGCCCAAGAGCAAGACAGAGGACATAGATTTGGGAGTACCAACATAGGGATGCTGGTACATATTTGTGAACGAATGTATGTAAAGATATGGATTAAGACTCGAAAGTGGCAAATGTCCACAGCAGGAAAGAGCATTTAGCAAATCAGGGCTCCATTTATATTTCTACTGTGAAGAATAATCATGTGTTAGCTTAAGTAAGGCGCCAGTGAAAGTAGACACTGGGCATGAGTTCCTGCTGAGGAAAGCAAGACAATGGAAATTTAAATATATTTTCATTTTCTTCCAGCACCGGCATGAATGCTTGTGACTTACACAGACCATCCACCTCCAAATGAAACAGCGTTTACTAAGGAAACTTTGGGTCCTGCTTACTTTGCCCTCTTCTGGCAGGGCAAATCAACACATTGGCTAATTGGTTTTCCCTGTTACAGAGCCAGGTGAGTGATCACGCTTTAGCCAGGGTAGAGGGGTGTTACCTATAAGGGTAAATGTATTTGTATTACCTACAAAGGCAAATGTATTTGTTCATTCCATCATCCTTGGTAGTCGTTGGAATCAGGAAATGAGCGATATCAGTATCTGATTTTCTTTCCTGTACATATGTCCCTCTGTCACCAACATTCATATCTCTGCCAGGAAGAAACACATGGCTAACACCGTATGGAGATAGTGCCACTGTTTAGAAGAACTCCATTTTAATTAATGAGTTTGTATTTTTTTTCCTCCCTGAACCTTTTCCCAGTATCCCTTTAGTTGAGTGAGTGCATAAATCACACTTGGTTATATCCAAATGTCCACAATACATGCCCACCCAGGCATCCCCTGCCTTTTAGAGAATTTAGAGAGTGCTGAAAGGGGTGTCTGTAGGGAATGGGGTGGCAGCCACCTCTTAGTCCTGTCACCTGCTGTCACCCCAGAGAGCTCAGTTGCTGGTGAATGATACTATGGAAACAGGACATAGAAAACCACAAAAATAGAAATGCAGAGAGATGCCTTCTGTTGGTTATTTCTGGTTTACAGAGCCATGCAGGAGTCCCTTGCTAACACGATTTTAGGCAAACATGATTCAGACTGGAGCTCCATCTTTTAATCAAATTAAAAAAAATATGTTGGACGCCTTTTGCTTTTTAGATAATGCTCCAGCATGAATTTTGCAGTCTCAAAATGAGCAAGAACAATTTTAAATATTGAGTCCTAAAATTTTCCTTCCCTAGATAATGGCAGCCTGCTTTTTTTTCTTTACATTTTGGCTTGTTAACAGTTTTTGCTAGCACTCTAGTCAATGGAGAAGATGCAGGAATGAACAGGTTGTATTTTTCCCAAACACAGATACAGAAACATTAAGTATTTTGTATTTGATCATTTGGAAAGACTTCTCACCTCCAAGTCTGCTGGCATTGAAAAAAAAAAAAACAAAAGGGTGAATTGTAAACATTTGGATGTATGTTTAGACCACACCAAAATCTGCCCTAAAGTATTTAATTCGATTGTTGTATTGACCACCTGAAAATGTAGTGTTGCTGGTATGGTTATTGTTGTTGCCGCCCCTGGTGCTGCTGCTGTTGTTGTTTAATGCTGTGGCTCTGAGATTTGAAAGCCATAACAACAATAATAGCTCTTTTTGATGCATAATATTTGTCTAGCATTGGGAAAGTCATTTCATCTTCCTGGTCCTTGATTTTCTCCCTATATAAAATGAAGGGATTAGACTAGATGGCCTCTCAAGTCTCTTCCAGCTCTGGACTTCTGATCCTATGATAACCGAATAATACTTTTTTCTATGTCCAGTTCATAGAAAAAAAAGAAACCTAGGGCCAATGGAGATCAATCTCAATTTCTTCCATAAAAGAAGGACTTTATATTAGATAGCCTCTAAGGTCACTTTCAGCTCAGTGATCCTATACCTTGTTCAAGGTCATACAGACTAGCTAAGGAATATGGACAACTTTGGCCTCCTATCTGGTCATCGATATTTCACTCTGCAGAAGCATTAGGGAAAAGTACATTCCCAAACCAGAGTTCTATAACATGGAACTAATGACTTTAGCCACCAAATTCAAATCCAGAGCCTGCTAGTTGTAGTACTTTTGAATTTTAATGATATATGGGAAAGTTAATCATTAATTGAAGACCAGCCAGAGAGTTGTTAATGTTGTACTTTAATTTCTCCTCGTAATTTGTGTTGGAAGACTCTGAGGGGAAGCAGGCAGGCTGGGTGATTAGGGGTTAATTTACAAACTAGAGAGGTACAGGAGGTGACATCCCCTGATAATGCCAGCTATCTAAGGCCTCTATGACTCTCTGTACAAGTCATCAGCCTCTCTAATCCCCTCCTAATCCATGAAATGAATTTGGACCTCAGTGTTTCTCTTATTCTATCACGCTCTGCTTTCCAGTGTTTTTGACCTTGACTTGGCAATCAGACACATCATCTGTGTTCCTGACCTCACTTCCTGTTTGCTGAGCTTACTTTAATTTCGATATAGATCTCTGTGTTTCTGACCCCATCTTGTGACAGTTCATTTGGGAACATTCTTGATCCTGATTCTAACTGTCCTAATCACAGTAGCTCAGCAGGAAGGGTCCATATTCCTCCCCCTAATTTTGTTAGATAATTAAATTCTGTTTTCCACCTACAAAGGAGTTCTCACTGAACCTCACAGAATCACAAAATCTCAGAGGACCGAGAAAACTCACTGCCCCATCCCTTGGAATACATCAAGCTTCGGAAATCCATCTTGCAATATTCCTGAAAGATCCAATAGCATACCACAGAGGAAAGAGCACAGAGCTATGGCCTTAAAAGGGACCTGAACAAATCGGTGCCTTTGCAGAAGCCAGCACACAGGACTGTAAGAAGTCGGGAAACTCATACTGAATAATGATTGAAAGAACTAGGGATGATTAGCTATCAAATTTGAACTGGGCAACTCGATGCAATCCATATTAAAGGGCAGAATTACAAAACAAGTCAGTGCAGCAAATGACAACATTCCTGCACCCTGGCCAAGTCCCCAAAATATCATTTCTTATCTACAGTTAATAGAAATCCTGATGGGTAGCAGGGGCCATTAATGATAAGCTCTAGAGTACTTTGCACATAAAAGAAATTTAATATATATTTGTTGAATTGCATTGAATTTAACAGCTGAAAAATTCACCTCTATGGGCTGTACTGGTGACTTCTAGCTTTGAAACAAAAGAAGCTACAAAGGTACATTATGGCCACATGCTATTCAACATGTTGATGAAATCTTTTCAGTCCGTTCTCCTGTGTAGAGGCTGTGATTAGCTCCAATCAGGGTTCAGAAAATCACTAGATAATGCTGGCGTTGGCAATGCTATAGCGAAAGCGAGATGTCTGCCTGGGATAGAGAGAACAGGGTCCAAATTAGAAAATTAGCAAGCATAAACCAAAATGCCATGCTGGGTTGATACAAGCATGTCTTCAGAGTGCTGGGATCCAAGTGGTTGAGATGAGCAGCAATAGTAGTTGTAGGGACAGAGATTCAGGCCAGGAGGAAGCCAGTACTAGATGACAAGTGAAGACACAGGGAGCGCTGGGGAAATGGCCATTTGTCCGGGTTGGCATGTCTCCCCAAATCTTTGGGATTTTTCTTATGGCAGCCTGTGTTCCCTACCCCCATCATCCCACCATGTTCCCTTATCCCTCTTAACTCAGCCACATATGACAGGCCATGAGCTCAGCAAATCACGTCTGTGCTCAACTGTCTTCATTAGAAGGCACTCACAATCCAATCAGTACTGGGCCTGGCGGGCTCCATGCTGCTTTTTACTCATCTCTTCTCAAGGTTAATTGTTGGGCTGATACTTTTCAAAATAAAACCAAACTTCCCTTTCTCACAGCAAGAGCCACTGGGGCAGGGATGGGGGGCCAAGTAAATATAAAAAACTTAGAGGATTTCAAATGTCCAAATCCTAACCATTTTTAAGGACCAAGTCAAATGCCACCCACTCCGTGTACCTTAACCAGTTTTTTTAGTTTGAAGTAATCACTCCCTCTTCTGAGCTCCAATTGCACTTTGTTTATACCTCTCTTATGGCCTCTGTTGCGTTCTACCTTATATTATCGTTATTTGTGTACATGTCTTATCTCCCCTACTAGACTCTAAGTGTCAGCAGCAGGCAGGGAAGAAAAGCATTAGACCCCAGGGCTACATAGGGAGGCAGCATCTGGCAATCTTGCTCCTGCAGGGGTAGTAATTAACCATGGGCTATTTAAAGATGAGCTTCATAGCTAATCTTGCTAGATTGGCCAATGTCATTCTGCAACAGAGCTGTGCTGAAGAAATCCAAGAGAGAGTGGGAAGTGAGATTTGTCACAGGAGTTACTGGGGGTCCTGAATCCCACAGTTGGGTATAAGTTCTCGGTGGTATCACATGGCTTGACAGTATGTCCAAGAGACACGTCTCATGTTGTGATTGGGTGTTCCCAGTACCTATGTCTGTAACATCACTTATTTGGGGTCTTGGAAGAAATTATTGTGAAAATCAGGTCAAGTAGGTAAACTCTTTGATGACATGGCTGATTTCTTTAATCAATTTGTTTTAATTACCTATTATATAACAGGCATTAGAGATACAAAAATAAATGAGTTCCTACCCTCAAGGAGCTTGCACAGCAGAGGGGGAGATGAAAGGGACATATGTCAGTATATGCAAAATATAAACAAAAATAAAGACGAGGTGATTTTAGTGGCGAGGGTGATAACATCTAGGTCGATTTAAAAAAAAAAAAAACAAACAATTTCATGTAGAAGGTGAGACCTGAGTCTTGAAGGAAATGGAGAATTCTAATAGGGAGAGGTAAGGAGAGAACACATTCCAAGCATGAGAGACAAAACAAAGAGGTGAAGATAGGAAATGATATGCTATATATAACAGAGAGGTAGGTGGGTCGGACCATCAAATTGGTGACGGGAAATAAAGTGTCAAGAGTAAAAGGCTGGAAATACAGCACAAAATCCAAGAATCTGAGAGTCAGCAGCTATTTGGCCCCAGCTATTCTCAAAAGAATCCCCTCAAGTTAGATTGGGAGTAGGTCAAGAGGGACTTTAAAGACAGAGTTTATATCTGATCTCGAAGGCAATTGGGTAATTTCATATTAATCTTTCTGTCTCTGACAGGGTCTCCTATATATTAGGAGCTAAAAAAGAGACAGTGAATGAATGCATGAATCTAACAGATTTAGAACAGAAATCTTATTTTAAGCACAATCCCCAATAAGGCATTAGCCCATCAATAGACATTAAATACAAAAAAGGGGATTTAATCTCTCACTAATAGAATTTCAAAAGAAATCTATCTAAAATTTAAGTAAATTGGTAAGATTTTCCAATTATATATATATACATATATATTAAAAAGAATAACAATAGCTTTTAATGTATTTGCTTCTATTTAAAAGACAATGATTTGACTCCAATTTAGGCAAATATGTGTAACAACAACTTGTATTACAATGTGGCTATAATGTAATCCATATCTGAAAAAAACTAGCAACTATTAGCAAACAGCATCTACCTTATTTGCTGAAAACAGAAATGATACCCCTCAGTTTTCATGGAAAATTGGCCAGAGTGCTTGGAATCAAAAAGACCCAAGTTTCAATTCCAGCTCAGAAAGCAGGATACAGTTCAGAAACCATTGGCTCTGAAGGAAGAGGATCTCCCTGACCTCAAATTCTGCCTCTAACACTATTTATGTAGTTGGTTTTGTTTGTTTGTTTTTACTGAGGCAATTGGGATTAAGTGATTTACTTGCCCAAGGTCACACAACTAGGAAGTGTTAAGTGTCTGATGCCAAATTTGAACTCAGGTCTCCTGAACTATTTATGTAATTTATAGAATGATCAGGGCAAATCATTGCTCTTTATGCCTTAGTTCCCCCACTCTGTAAAATGAGAAGGTTGCCTTAGATGGTCACTAGTTTACCTTTCAACTCTACCACTAAGCATGTACGTATAAAAGTTATAGGGGCCTCAGTTTCCTCATCTGTAAAATTAGAGATTTTGATTACATGGTCTCTGGGGTCTCTTCTAGATCTGGGATCTGGGATCCTTTGAGCAGATCTCTTAGCTTTGGTTTCCTTTTTTATAACATGAAGTAGTTGGATTAGGTCTCTTGTAGTTCTGCATCTTTGATTCAAGGCTTATGATTCTTGATGGAGCTATGCTAGAATTATTAAAAGTTTCATCAAACCAGCTCACCACTGGCATTTGCAACGCCAATCAGTTTCCTTTCCAAAGCTGAGGAACAAAGGCAAATTCATCCTTATTTGAATCAATCTTGTTGCCTACCAAACAGCCTTTCCCTCAAAGGATGAGATCACAAATGGAAGTCTTTTCAAAGGAAGCTTCTAAATACACACACACTCATCAGAATTTCTCTACAGATCAAAATATATGGAAAAACAAGGGAGAACAAACTTGATAGGGTTCAGAAAACTCATGAAATAGGCCACTGAAGACACGTGTCCTTGTAGATTTGGCAAATTCTCTTTTTGACTTCAACTTACTTCAAGATACCGTTAATGTGAGTATACTTTATGGGCCTGCAAATCACCACCCCATCTACACCTTAGTAAATTTTGTAAGAGCTATTGCAACTAGAAAAAAATCATCACCTGGTGGCCAACCTTTTGGCAGTGGACCTTTCCAAATACAGCTTAGCACTGAGTGTTGCAAAGCTTGAAGAAAAATTAGTTTCGATGCTCCGGGCATATTCTCTGGCTGCAGGGCTGGGCCAAAAGAATTCTTTGTAGTTAGGACATGATGGAATTTTCTGAAGAATTACTGAATCATGAAGTTAATTAATTTCTAAAATGTAGCCAACCATGGCCATTGAAAACTCATTTTTCTTTTACATGGAATTAAAATTTCAGGAGAGTAAGAGTGGGGCAGCTAAATGAATTAACACGTGGACATGAATATAGGAAGGGGGTGTGTGGTTGTATGTCTATTGTGGGTTTGTGGGTATGGGTTGTGTATATGATGTGTGTTTGTGGATGTGTTGTAAAATGGGGAGGTTTTATGTGTTATATTGTGATGTGTATGTGGGTGGGCTGGGGGTGATTTGTGTTTCTTTGTTTATAAATCCAAGACTTGGGCATCTCTAAAAGTACCTAATGGGGTCCCAATTTATTTCATTCCACTTTGGCTCATATTTTCCATTTTCCCTCTTCTTTTTGATCACCCATATCTTCTTGCTGTGATCACTCCTTTTATAAATTTGCTACCAAAGATGCATCACTTATTTATCCATTCCAAATAGGCTTGTTTCAAAGAGCCAGGATGAAAAGAAATTAAGGCAGGAAGTATTCCTTGATGATCATGCACTTCTGAAGCTCTAATATAAACACAACACAATGCCTTCCCAGTGCCATTTTTTAATCTGGACTGATATATTAAAATGGAATAACTATCTTTGCTTGAATATACAAGGAGACACACAGCTTAGCCACCGAGCAATAGGATTTTTCTAGCTTAATGTCTCTAGCTTAATGCCCTGCTCTTCATCTCTTTTCCTTTAATAACAATTCCCTGGCGTAATGACACTGGCACCTATTACCTGTAAAAAAGCTTTTTTGAAAATCTGTAGAAAGTGGAATCAGTCAGGGTTTACACATGTAAATACATATTCAAAATGGAACAGAATTCTAAGGACCCCCAATCGGCAAATGGCAGATTTACAGCAGAGGTCTTGGGGATCAGAAATATAATGAAGGGAGAGGAAGGAGGGAGAATCACCATTAGTCTATTGTCATGAATCTGTTAGAACTTGGAAGCTAAAGAAATGCCCAGTCAGGAGCTTCAGCCCTTCAACTCTAATCTCTAGGGCCACACAAGATTGTCAACACATGATCATCCAGCTAGTTTTCACTTGATGACTTCTTGCTTTCTGCCTTAAGGGCGAGGGGAACTTGGGATCTTTCCAAGGCAGCCAACTCCAGCTCTGATATTCCTAATTATTTACATGTTTTTTTCCTTCCTTCGATATTCATCTGTCCTTTTGCAATTTCAATCTAGTTCTTCTGGTTCTGCCACTGGTGGGCAATAAGCTGGATCGCTCTTCCATATGGCATAAGTCTCTGGGCCAACAGGCCCACTTCCTTCAGCTGATGTTCATGAGAAATGACCTCCAGAACTTTCACATCCTGGTTGCCCTTATTAATGGGCTCTCCAGCTCATCATTGTTCTTCTAAAGTATGAGGTCTAGCCCCCTTTCAGAGATGGGAAATAACAGAGATGAGAAATGGAACAAGTATTATTGTCAGACTCGGTTGATGTCTGGTTCGTTTTGCTGAACTATCTTTTTTCCTCTCTTTTCTAATTGTTACTTAAAGCTGCTGTCTTCCCTCTGAGATCACTATCAATTTATCTAGTTATATGTGTGTTGTCTCCTGCATTTGAATTCGAGCTCCTTGATGGCAGGGAATGAGATTTCTGCCTTTGTCCATATCCCTTGAATTTAGCATGAAGATTCCTACACAGTAAGAACTTCAAAATGCTGTAATTGTTGGTGTTGTTCAGTCTTTTAGTCACATCCAACTCTCTGTGACCTTGGAGATCATGACACACCAATAAGGTCCATGGGGTTTTCTTGGCAAAGATACTGGAGTAGTTCGCCATTTCCTTGTCTAGTGGATTAAGGCAAACAGAGGTAAAATATCTTTCCTGGTAAGTATCTGATATTTGAACTCAGGTCTTCCTTAGTCCAGGCCCAATGCTCTATCCACTGAGCATCCCAGCTACCATCAATGCTTTAATTAATGCTGTAATCAATAGCCATTAATACATCAGAAACACTGATTGACTTAATTGGCTTTGTTCTAGAGGATGGCTCTCTGGGTTGGAGAAAGGAAAGGTTATATTTGAAAATGAAAGCTACTTTCAAAATAGCTAATTTTTTTTTGTTCCCACATACGATGCCTAGCATCAAACAAAGCAGTGAAAATGGAGTGAGATTAGGGCATAGTACAGTGGAGCGACAATGCCCCGGCTGATTCCTGATGACTTAAGCGTGTATTTTCTTTCTCGGCTGCCAGATCACATCGTTGACTCATATTGAACTTTAAGTCCATGAAAATCCCTTCAATCTCTTTAAGACAAATTTCTCCTCCCATTTTGAATGTGGGAAGTTTATTTTCTGAATCCAAGCGTAAGAGTCCACATTTATCCATATTCTATTTCAACGCATCAGATTTGTTGCAGTCTATCAGGATCGAATTGGATGCTGACTGTCGTCCCACACATTAACCATACCTCCAAATTTTGGGCCATCTTTCAATATGATACCCATTCTAATTTTACATTATGCAAAGCAATTGTTTAAAAAGGGAGAGGAGGGAAAAGGAAGGGAGGAAAATAAAGAGAGGAGAGAGCAAGACTTTTGGACTCTCATCTTGGATATGCCAATGTGTGATCTCGGGTAAATTATCCAACTGGGTCTTCAAAGACCCAACTAACCAAAATCTAAGACCCATGAGCCTCTAATAAGGGTTGTGGGCTCCTAAACTGGAGAGAGAGGTGAAGATAATGGGTGACAGAAAGGAGGCATAGATGAGGAGGAAAGCATTTCAAAGCATAAATTTTGCCCTCAGCTCTACTTTGGGGCAACTGTGGTTGTCAAGACTCGTCTAAGCAAGCAAATTAAAGGGCAAAGCACAACAAGATCTTCATCCTCCATCCTTAAGTATGATGAGAAGGCAACAAGTCACATAGGGTCCCAAGAAAGCTGGCATCTCAGAGGCTTCCACTGACTTTCATAGAGTTACAGAGTTTTAATATCTACCCTCCCATGACCACCTTAGCCCCACTTAGGCGAACAATTCCCAGGAAAGGATTCCTAAGAATACTATTAGTCAGACAAACAAATAGTCTATCATGGGGAAATATTAGACATTTGAGGCAGCTTGGTGGCGTAGTGGATGGAGCACCCATCCTGGAGTCAAGAAGACTCCTTTTTCTTAGTTCAAATCTGGCCCAAGATACCTGCTAGCTACATGACCCTGAGCAAGTCATCTAACCTGTTTCCCTCCGTCTTCTTTTGTGCAACATGAGCTAGAAAAGGAAAAGGCAAGCTACTATAGTATCTTTGCCAAGAAAAGACCAAAAGGGGGTCCCAGAGAATCAGACATGACTGACAATGCCCTGGCATTGCCAAAAACAACAAGAACAAGAGCACTAGATATTCTCCAAATAGTTTCTCTATAAAAGTTACTTCCATATCAAAGAAAGGAAAGGAACCATAAAAATAAAGGCTGTTTCAGAGGCTGTGGAGCATATCTAATAAATGAACAGAGCACTATGGACCTGTAGTCAGAAACATCTCAGTTGAAAACCTGTTGTGTGGCCCTGGCCAAATCATTACCTCTCAGCCTCATTTTTCTCATTTCAGTAAAATGAATATTAACCAGTCCCTACCACAAAGGGTTTTCTGAGGATCATATGAGAAAAATATATGAAATGTGCTTTACAGACATTAAAGTGGCACATAATGCTAGTCATCATCATCATTGTTGTTGGGATAATGACACATCAAATACTGCACTGAGAGCTGGGGAGAAGCACAGCCCTGTAATTATGTTATGATGTGATTCTACTTCTCTTCATTAACGATTCACGTTAGTACGTCTCGTTTCCTTATTAGAAAATAAGCTTCTTGAGGACAAGGGCCACGTGATCACCGACGAGTACTAGGCACACGGGACAAAAAGGTATCTATTAAGAGACTTCTATGTGCAAAGCATTGGGGATAGATACTGAAGAGCGAGACAGAAGGCGCTCAATAAGGTAACTGATTAATACATGCTTTATTCATTCATTCATTCATTCAATCAGGGAAATGGTATAATCAGGAAAATGACATAGGTTAAGTGTATTGATTTCACCAAAGCATCTGGCATCATCTGTCTCATGTATCTGTACCAGTCAGATGGCTAAAGGCACGTTGGATAAAGATACCGTTAGGTTGCTGTTTATTCTTCATTCTGGAGGGGGTCCATGACATCAGGGAGGGGATGCCGTGACTTGCAAGTGAATTAGATTGAAGTGAGGGAGGGCCGGGCAAAGTCACCAGTCTCACTTTTCCCGCCAGAGCCAGCTGGGCCCGGTGGCCAGATAGAGATCCGGAACACTGGAGACAGCCCTGGATGTAATGGGAGACCTTGGCCTTTTAAAGCTAAAATTTTTAACAGGTCCCAGTTTGACTGAAGCCCCACCCATTCAGTGATTAAGGCTAAGGAGAAATGGAGGCAAAGAATGGTCACTTTTATCTAGTCAGAAAAAAATGAATGAATGAATCTGGGAGGGGAAGACCCACAGGGCTGCTGGCCAAAACAAAAATGCTTATTATTTGCATTCACACTGAGTCGATCAAGACCCAGACAATGACCAACTGGAGCTTGGTCTGGGATTTATTGTTGGCCAATCTAAGAGAGTCAGAGTGATTTGGAGTTAAGGCTTGGTTCAGAGATCAGTACCTGTTGCTAAGGCAAAGGAAAAGAAAAGAGAAGGGGAAGGGAAAGGGAGAGAGAAAGGAGAAAGAGAAGTATCCCAACCGACCAGTTCCAATTGGGTCCCCAGTGGGGTAGCTCTTTCACAGAGGTGAGTTTGTGATACCAGAGAAACTGAGGCAAGCAGAGATTGGTTTTTTAATCTTTGACATGGAGAATTTAAACTAAGTGACCGGATGGTAGTCTTGTCCAAAGCATTCAATACAGATAAACCAAGACAGAGAATTATATAGGGTTTTAGCTAACTAGGGTTTGCAAACAGAATATTTAATAACCTGAGTATACAATCTTATAGGAGAAACAAAGAGGGGGCAAGGACACTGGGAAGATGGACAAACCATAATTCCAAGAAAGGATCATAACTTAATCCTGATAGGATAGGGGTCAAGATAAGAAGGTCTCCGACGGGAAACAGTGAGGCGAGGGGCAATACTCAAAAGGAGGGGGAATTATCCTAGAGTTTTTGACTATGGTCTATAAAGGTGGTCAGAGCTTCAAGGTTTTTCTTGGGCTCTTTTTTAAACTCAGTTTCCAGTCCTAATGGCAAAAAGGGTGGTTGGCTATAACTTATTATCCAGGGCTCAACAGGTTAGCAGCTGGACATAAAATATACTTAAAGGTCGTTAATTAATGGCTTCTAGAAGAATCTCTCCTGTAGTATTTGTGTTAAAATTATACCTTGTTCTGGTCCTCCTGACCACTCCTCTCCTTTCTAATTAGTATGGTAAGTTTAGAAATAGCTAGTATAAATGAACAACACCAACAACAACAAAAAAAGATTGGAAAAAGGAACCAAGAAGTCACTTACAGACAATCCCCTTGCTCAAAGGAGCATAATTCTCAAACTGTATCATGTATTAACTAAAAATCAGATCCTGAGATGATATGCCAAATCCAGGGCAGCTTGCTAGGCTTCTTTGGTACCAAGACATATAACTCTTTTGTTGTTGTTGTTAATGTTGAGACAACTGGGTTTAAGTGACTTGCCCAGGGTCACACAGCCAGTAAATGTTAAGTGAGACATGTAAATCTTAGACAAATCTCAGATATCCTCAGTAAGACCAGCAGAACATCAAATGTTGCTGATGACTTGGAGATGATGTGGATATGTTTAAAAAAGTAAATTTAAGGCGGTACATGGTGACACAGATAAGAATTAGTCTATTCCCAGCCAAAACCATATAAAATTTAGATCTCAAACACCCTGTCTCCTCCCCAAGTACTCTTCCATTTCCTAAGGGCTCATGCTACTGGAGTGCTCTTCACTGATCCACAGTTTAAAAAATGGTTCTCCCCTTCCCCTTCTCTTCCTCTACCAACCCCTTGCCATGCTGTCTGCAGCTCTACTGCCTTCTTTGTACTGCTTGCCTTTGAACTTTCTGTACCCTTTGCCCCTGCAACCCTCTGTGCCTTATTAAAGTACGAATGGAACCTTACTTGCCATTGTGATCTTTCCTGGAAAGCTCCCAAAGAACTAGGTGTGTCTGCCCCCATTTTGTAATTTCATAAATTAATTAACAATTGATTATCTTACCAATTAATAAATTCAGCAACCACTTGCTGCTTTAATAATAAGGTAATTTCAGAGGTGCTAAGGAAGCAAACCACGATTAAGAAAGTGTTTCTACCCTCAAGGAAACTTTTATTTCTAAATTAAATTATATTTACTGTCATAACTGTCATTTATGTAGTTCTTTAAAGTTTGCAAAACACTTTATGTATATGATTTTATTTGTGTGTCACAATAACCCTGGAGGTAGATATCATTAGGCATTATTAGTCTCATTTTACACTTGGAGAAACTGAAGCTTAGATGAGTTAGGCAATATATCCATAGTTAGTAATTAGATTTGAGATTTAAATCCAAGACAGTTAGATGGGACAATAGAATTTGGGACGTGGAGTCAGGAAGATCTGAGTTCAAATCCAGTCCTATGCCTGAGGAAATGAAGATCTTCTACTGTGTTGATTCCCCACCTCCAGTCCCAATAATACTAAGTTAGTCTTTAGTCAGCTAGGTGACACAATAAATAGGACAGGGAGTCTGAATTCAAATCCAAGTCCAGATGCTCAATAGTTGTGTGATATTGGGCAATTCACTTAACTTTGCCTCAGTTTTCTCATCTGTAAAATGGAGATCATAATAGCACCTACTCCTACTGATGTTCTGAGGATAAAAATGAGAAAATATTTAGAAAGCACTTTGCAAACCTTAAAGTTTTCTTAGAAGTGAGTTTTTAGCTATTATTCTTGACTCCTTTCTCCTCTAAGCAAGCTGCCCATAGTATGATCAATAAGTGTGTGTGTATATATATATATATATATATATATATATATATATATATGGATATATACCTAACCAAAATATAATCCAGAAAGTGTTCATTAATTTCTGATTAACTTCATAGAAGAACCTTAAGTGTCTCAAAATGGGAAAAGTAGTTTTTGATCCAAGGGAAGGCTTCATGGAGAAGGCCGTATTTGAACTGGACTTAAAATAATGAAACATTTTGACAGGCAATGCTGAAGTTGGGAGATAGTTATTCCAGGGTGACAATAGCTTGTTTCTTATCTATTTTTGGATCACCTGCTTATTTTTGGTATTTGTTAGTGATTAAATTCTATAAAAGGACACGTAAAATACATTCATTGGGCTCAATTGGCCTTAACCGTTGTGAATGAAAAAAAAATGAAGGATGACCTTTGAGAGGTTGTAGGACACCAGAGAGGTGTTCTTTGCAAGAATAAGGAAGGAATGGGGCAGGGTGAACATTATAAAAAGAATCGTGAACTTCCAAAAAGTGGAAATGTTTTAAAATTTGAATTAGCAGACCTAGGTTTGAGGCCTGGATCCCACACGTCCTAGTTATTGATTGGGTCTGTTTTCTAGCCCGTAAAATTGGTACTATTTACCTGCAGTCTATGTCTCATGGGATCATTGGAAACAGTCATTAAAGCACTATAAAATGAGATTATTCTAATCGTCACAATGGAAGCCATAGCAAAATACATTCTGAAATGGATAACCAGGTTGGATGGCAGAATCTTATAAAGCTCTGAGTCCTGACATTGACTTTGTGATCTCGGGCAAATGAAAATCATTTTACAACCAGTTTTTGGTGCTTTTATTACACATCTTGGGACAGCTGAGTGCCATAATGGGCAGAATGCTAGATCTGGAGTCAGGAAGACCCAAGTTAAAAACTGGCCTCAGATACTTACTAGTTGTGTGACCCTGGGGAAGTCACCTCATCTTGTTTGCCTCCGTTTCTCCATCTGCAAAATGATCTGGGGAAGGAAATGGCAAACCATTTTGGTATCTTTGCCAAGAAAATCCCAAATGGGGTCGGTCACTAAGAGTCGGACATGACTGAAATGACTGAACGACAAAAATTACCTATCTTTGCTCACTCTAATCCCCCATTGGAGAAACTGTCATGCAGTGAGTGCGAATCAGAAAAATCTGGAAAAAACTACTGCAGAAAAGTGATCAAGAATTGAATTGATTGAATCTATAGCCAATTTGCCATATTCTCTTATAGTCTAATGTAAACTGATAATAATAAAATTATTATAAAATAAAAATAATAAATAAGCTAATGTAAAACCAGTTAGGCTTGTATTTTAAGGAGTTGGAAGAGAAAGGATTGAGGCACAAGTGACAGGTCCAGTTAGCAAAGGAAGAAGTATACCTCTTTATGTAAGATGGAAGGGACAAAGGAGAATATGGAGCGAGTTTAAGGAATGGTGAAAAAAGTTAAGAGAGCTAATGTCAGGTGACCTGATTTTCAATAAATTAAGAGCTTCGGGACACCATATATTTGGTCTTGTTCTAGTCAACATTCTCATCAAGGAATTAGATGAAGATGTAGAAAAGATACCTATTAAATCTGCAAATGACACAAAACTAATATGATAATTAACATGATAAATAATAGAATCATGAATCAAAATTATCTTGACAGGCTGGAACATTAAGCTGAAACTAACAAGATCAATGTAGTGAGCTCTTGGGGAAAAAGGGGTTTATTAATGACTTTAGTTTTTAATATTACAGTCACTTCCAAAGAGGTCTTCTGTCCTTTTCCCCCAATATGCTCTCCCAAGTAACAAAGGAAAAGATAGGGGAGCAATGTTAAACAAAGCTATCAGGTACATAGACCGAGAGGGTGGGCAACATGGCGCAGTCACAGACTGCCAGCTTTTGGGGAGTATTTTTTTAATCTGTAAAAATATGTTTTTAAAAGCTTTTATTTACAGAACATAAACATAATTTTCAACATTGACCCTTGCAAAATCTTGTGTTCCAAATTTTTCTCTCTCACTTTTCCCCACCCTGTCCCCTACATGGCAACTAATCCAATATATGTTAAACACGTGCAATTCTTCCATATACATATATATATATATATATATATATATTCCTACAATTATCATGCTGACTTCCATCTTTTCAATGAAAGGAAACAGGTACTCATGGTTGGAAGTCACAGGAAGGTAAACTGTTTCAACAGAAGAAAGAATTTTCTAGCAATTAGAGTAGACTAGCAATGGAAGAGGCTGTTTTGAGAAGCAAGTTCCTCCCCCTAGGGAACATCTGGACAGAAGCTGGATAACCATATGCCAGCATTTTCTACATTGACAGTTGGGCTTGATGATCTCTGAGGTTCTTTCCAACTCCAAAGTTCAATGATTTGAAGTTCTAGATCACCTTTTATACCAAATGTGCCTAATTATGTCCACCCATCAAAACAGTTTCTAAATCTTGGCCATTCTTCCCCATATAGTTTAATGAAGTATGTAATAAACCCAGACAGTACAGTGTTCCAAACACAAGTAAGCTGCTCTGTTCAGGTGAAGACCACAGAAAATACCTAGTTCTAATACAGAAACTAAGATAAGCAGCCAATTTCACCAACCAGACCTTAAACACTTTATACTCTAAATCTATACTTTCAAATTGAATTTGTAATTTGACCCTCTAAGCTGTACATCTAGTTTTCTGAATCTCACATTTACATAATATCAATCTACAAGGAGCTCAAAGCACTTGATGAACATTGCTGTAATGAGCTTTTAATTAAATTACAAGGGAATATGGCTTATTGACTATGTATATGTCTTTTTCAAAGTACTATAAAGTTATATTCCTGGGCAATTTTCTTGAATGTCATCTAGTCTTGTTCTTGACTTTTCTTCTTTGCCTTCACAGGATGTGGGATACTGTCTGTGGAGCTGGAAGGGAGGCTACCAAAAAAAGCCTCTCACTTATCTGAGATCATGAAGTCAGTGGTGGCTCTTGCATCATGAAAAACATCTTCCTCCAAATTGATAAATGTTCTACAGAATGTAGATTCTTGTTGGCCTTAGTATTCAAGATGGTACAATGAAAAGAGCACTGACTCTGGAGTCAGAGAACCTGGATTCAAATCCTACCTCAGATGTTTACTTAACCAGTGACCTTAGATAAGTACCTTCATCTCCCTGTGACTCAGTTTCCTTCTCTATGAAATGAATGACTTGGACTAGGTGGCCGTTAAAACCCCTGCAAATTCTAAATACAGGCTTCTATGTATAGCTTCAGCACCCTGTGTCTCAGTTTCCTCATCTATAAAATGAGAGGACTGGACTCTTAGAGGGCCCTGAGGTCTTTTTCAGCTCTAGATATAGGAAACTATGTATGACTAGGTCATTCCACCTTCATTTACTATGGTTTCCTTATCTGCAAAATAAGAGGGTTGGCCTCTACTGATTTTGAGATTCTTTCCAACTCTAGAACTAGAACATATGCAATGATGAGAATAATCCCTATTTCTCTAGTGTTTTAAAGTTCACTTTACAAGCGTCCTGTAAGATAGGGACTACAAATATGGTTATCCCATTTTACAGGTAAGGAAATGGAAATTCAAAGGTCATTTATTTAGTTATGTGTTAGAGCCAATAATCAAACCCATGTCCATAGATACCATGCCTCTACCTTGATCTTCCTCAACCTCCCAAGCCAATGTGTCATATCCCTTCT
Organism: Myrmecobius fasciatus; assembly: GCA_023553655.1. Classification (NCBI taxonomy): domain Eukaryota; kingdom Metazoa; phylum Chordata; class Mammalia; order Dasyuromorphia; family Myrmecobiidae; genus Myrmecobius; species Myrmecobius fasciatus. The sequence goes on along the minus strand of JAJPUD010002298.1, from coordinate 93,635 downwards.
TGCTATAAAAAAGAACACCTTTCCAGTCAAGTGGGGAATCACTTCCTATTCTCTCAATTGAAGCCATTCATGTTTCCAGTGTCCTGTATTTCCAAGGACCAATCTCAATCATCCTGAATAAATGTTCACAAACACTATTAGTGACACTACGCCACCAATAATAGCAGTAAGAAGTAGAGAATCCAATGGTAATCAAAACTGATCAAAACATACCATCATCAATTTAATTTTTTTAAAGCCTTAAGACCATGTAGGAGTGTGTGTTATTCTCTGGGATTCTCAGTGGAAGACAGTCCCCTTTGGTGGACTCTTGCTTTCCTGACACTTTGGATGTAACAACCCTGCTAGGGTGTGAAACTGCTTCCCCAGCACATGTTTTCACCTCATTGACACTTTTCTTCCTCTAGAGACCGGCCTGAGAAGGGTTGGTAATCAAAAGTTTGCTGGCACTTCCTTTCAAATTCAACACATACTTATTCACATAATTTAACAGACATTTCATTGCCAAAATGAGGGGAAGGAGAAATGATGTGCATAAATTGCCACTGGAGCGAACCCCTGAGGACACTGAATAGCTAGCCTGAAGGTGCATTTCCCCACTGGCACAGCCTCTAAAAGCATGAAAGCATTTGGGAAGGGCTTTGCCATTCCTCCTTTTGTTTGCAAGAAAAAAAAGGTTTATTTTTTTCCTTCAGTTGCTCTCACAGAAACATCCCTGTCCAACCCCACAAATTAAGAAGAAAGAAAAATAATTCATCACCACCATTACCATCATCAGCATCATTGTCTTCATCATCATCAACAACCCAACTGCACTACTGAGATCATCTGCAATTAGCACTTTGGGGTTAAAGCATTGAGGTTCTATTTAAAATGCAAATATCTAAGGGAGGTAATGAACCATTATTATCCATTAACACCATAGCTCCAATGAGTTGTTCAGAATAGCAGGCCATTCGCCTAGCAACAGGAGAAAGAAGAAGAAAGTCCCTACCACTAATGATTTAAGGTGCACAAAATCCTCTCCATCCCCTTACCCAGCCCAAATAAACATTTCTGGCCTACACATTCTGTTATTTGTCAGGACTTGAGCTAAAGTATTGCCCCTCTGATAGGATACAAGTATCTTGAGAAGAATACAGTGTGAAACCCTTCATCACACATCAGTGAATAAATTAGCATAAATTAGTTTCTCAGCTGCCTTTCTAACTTGACAACTAGCTGAGAATGGGGCCCTTTGGGAATGGAACTCAGGACACCAATGGTTTTGCGTGAGTGGGGAATGGCTGGGAGCACAGAGAATGGTGGGGAACTGCACAGGGGTTCTGGGCACTCAGGACGCGAAGGCATCATGGGTCTGAGGAATGATCAACACAAAGGGGATGGACAAAGGGCTGCTGAAAATCAGCATTGCCAGTTTCACAATTTTACTCAGTGTCTGCCTTCTTGAAAATGGCTTTTTCCACACAGCATCAGGAGGCAATGATGTAGGAAAAGGAATATTATCGAGAATAGGAGGGAATTGGAAATGGGAAAAGGTGGAAATAGTGCATAGTAGGCACGAGTATACCTCTGCTTCTTCCAACTTAATTGAAAGTGACCTTTAATTGCTTTTTAAAATGTGGCTGTAGATTGGTAGGGGTAGTGATTTTTAAAACAAGCTTCTGTAAGCACTCTACGAAGGGAAGAACAGAAGAGAAGTGTGGAGCAGATCAGATGTGTCAGGAGCAACTGTGTCTATAAAGAGACAGCACTGCAAAAAAAGGGAGGGTCATCATAGTTTCTGGCAGACAATTAGGCTGGCTGCCACCCTGTCTCCTTTGAACTGGTTGGGCTACTTGCAGGGCATATATCAGACCCAGGAGGCCTCTCTTGTAGAAGTTGCCTTCTGATAATCCTTCTCTGCTTTTCCTTTTTCACTCATAGGAAAAAACTTAGGGAGGGCACTGTTGTGACTATGTCTTCCTACCCAGGGCATCTTAGGATCATTCATTGAGAGCTTGAAGGGATTTTTGAGATCATCCAGTCTAGCTGCCTGATTTTTTAGATGAGGAAATTGAAGCCCAGAGAGGGGCAGGTAGCTGGCACAGTAGATAGAGTACCAAGGCTGGAATCGGAAAGATCTGAATTCAAATCTAGCCTCACATGCTTATTAGTTGCATCACTCTGGGTAAGTCACTTCTTTTTGCTTCCATTTCCTTATCTGTAAAATGGTTATAGCAATAGCATTTATCTCTCATGAGATGTCTATCATGAGAATCAATGGAAAAATTTGTAAAGGACTTAACACAGTAACTGGTACATAGTAGGCACTATATAAATGTTAGCTATTATTGTTACTTTTGTTATTATGATTTATCAGTTCCATAGAGGATACATGGTAGATCCAGGTTTGAATGCTGGTCCTCTAAATTCAAATCCCACACTCTTTCCAATCAGTATACTGTCATAGAGAACCACCATTTCTCAATATCCAATTGCCAACAAGAGAGTCAGCAGTAAAAAAACTCATAGCTTCTGATGTTTCTATGCATGTCCACAAAGTAGAAGAAAAGAATTAAAGGTCCTCATAAACTATATTAGGAGTGGTGAACCCTGAATAAAAAATCATAGCCACCCCCTTTTTCCTTGCCACTAGGACCAGAAACTGAGTTTTAAAAAAGAGCCCAGGAAAAACCTTGAAGCTCTGGCTATCTTTACACACCATTGTGTCATAAATTTATATGCTTTATCTCGATCCTTGCTAGGATAATTCCCCCTCCTTTTGTTAATTGCCCCTCAACTTGCTGTCTCTTATCTTGATCCCTATCCTGTCAGAATTAAGTTATGATCCTTTCCTGGCATTATGACTTGTCCATCTTCCCAGTGACTCTGCCTCCCTTATTTGCTTTTGTTTCCCCTATCAAACCCTAGTTAGCCAAAACCCTATATAAATTCCCTGTCTCGGTCTATCTGCACTGAATTCTTTGGATGGGAGTACCATCTGGTTGGCTAGCTTAAACTCCATATCAAAGATTAAAAACCAATCTCTTGCTTGCCTCAGTTTCTCTGGTATTACAGGAGAGTCAAGAGCTCCAGGAATGGTGGTGAAACAAGGTGGAGAACATCTAGGTAACAGAACAGAAAAGTCATTGACATGGGTAGATACTGCAAATAACCTGCTTATAAGAAAGAAATGAAAAAAGAATTCAAGAAACAATTCCCAAACCTGGGCCACAAATAAGATAACTGTGATAGAGGAATTTGTCTCTGGACATCTTCTGAATTGCTCTGGATTGCTCCCTGTCAAAAGCAAAACACCTGATAAATTCTCATCTTTTTTCCTTCTTGAGTCCTTAGAAAGTTTCGGTTTGTGACATTTATAATACCATTTTAGGAGCTTCAAGATAATATTCAACAAACATTGATTAGAAGGCTAACACGTGTCATATATCTCGCTGTGGCAAATGAAAAAGGACAAAGTGCTTTCTACATATTTGCCTTTCAATAAAATCTTAGCTTAGCAATCATTTCATTCTTGAAAAGGTGAGAGTGAAAGGTTTGCAAAAGGCATCTCTTTTTGGACAGGATTCTCGCTAATTATATATGACTGGTTGGAATCATAGACTCTGGGATAAAAGGAGGTGAGCCAGATGAAGTTTGACACGGAGTCTAGATTTTTCAAGAGCTTTTAAACCAAGTTCAGAAATGGCACAGGTAGAATTCTTGGAGCCTCAAGTTCTTCAAGGAAAATTGGACCAAAAGGGATGTGAAGTTATCAATAATATAATTCTGAACCCACAAACTTACCCAAGGTTCTTATGGGGAATAAAAAAAGATGAGAGACAGAGGTGAATGCACAGAGAATTCATTGATTAATTTAGATTTTTTAAGGACATAATAGAAGATAGAAGCAAGGGCAGACAGCAGAATACAAAAGCATGGTATGGTTGCAGAAGAATAGTGTTAGAAATGCGAAAGCTCAGAATGAAATGAGGCTGATAATAAATAGGGCTTTGCTTTTCTTCTTGCTCTTAACAGAGCTTTTTACAAAGAAGGGATGGGACCAAAGAAGGGGAGGAGCAAGGGGATGGAAGGACCAAGAAAAGATCAAATTCTTCAACTGATAATTTATTTTTCTCTGCAAAAGAAAATAATCTTCAGACTGAGAAGAACAGTCCTGTAATAGCTAAGATATAAGTGAGAAGGGGGCATGGAGAAGCGAGCTTTCCTGAGTGAATTTTAGTCACTGAGCTCAAATGAATTCTTTTTTCTAGGCAGGATGATCACCTCATTGTTTCAGAAGGGAAATTCTAAGGGAAAAAAAGAGGATTTGGAAGTGATTCTGTTCAGCTTTCATGAAAGCCAACTCTTCTGTGGAATCATGTTGTTAGTCAGCTATTAAAGAAAGGAACTCTTTTTCCTTTTAATACCCTTCCCCTTGCTGATAACATTGGCCTTCTTCAGTTCTATAGCACCTCTATTTTTCTTGTTCTTTTAAAGATTACCAACAATGTTGGAACTGTGAATGGATCCAACCATTCTGGAGAGCAATTTGGAACTATGCTCAAAAAGTTACCAAACTGTGC
>JAJPUD010002298.1:37579-84067 GCA_023553655.1 Myrmecobius fasciatus | reverse complement strand
TATAGATATGTTTACATGTATTGTATTTGTCATATAATTTATCCTATTTAGCATGTATTAGATTACCTGTCATCTAGGGGTGGGGGGTGGGGGGAAGGAGGGGAAAAGCTTGGAAAAAAAGTTTTTGCAAAGGTCAATGTTGAAAGGTCACTCATACGTTTTGTAAATAAAAAGCTTTATATATATATATATATAAAAAAAGATTACCAACAATGATTTCAGAAATCACATCAGTCAGTTCGAGGCAGCTGGATGATTCAGTGGATACACTGCTAGACTAGGGATCAGGAAGTAGTGATTGTTCTTTGCCTTCATTCTTGAAGATGACCATGACATCAGGGAGGTGATTCCAGGACAGGTAAGTGAATAGGACAGAATTGAGGGAGGTCTGGGCAACTTTATTTGAATCCTGCCTCAAATACTTACTATCAGGTAAATCATTCACTGGTTGTTTCCTTCTAGAGATAATGGCACCTAACTCAAAGGATTATTGTGAGGTTCAAATGGGATAATATATGTAAAGTGACTGGCAAACCTTAAAGCACTATATAAATCCTGGTTATTTGGATTATGACTATCAGCATGATAACCTTAAGTCTTCTCAGCTAAACTAGATCTCATGGCACATGCCAAATAGTGGGCATTTTCTTCTCTTGGTTTCACAACAGCAAAATCATACCCCCCAGGGACATGTAATCTTTTTGTAAAATTTCACTTCATTTGAAAAAACAGAGCCAGAAAAAGGAAAAACAAAAGAAAGACAAAATAAAGCAAAGCAAGAGAACATTGTCATGTGGTCAGCAGAACATCAGAAAGGATTCAAAATATTTAATATTAAATTATCAGATCAAAAAAGTATACATATATATGTATATGAGTATATATAGATGTCTATACATTTATATATATATGCATATATATGTAGAAGAAATTATATTCATGAATGTCCATTTTTCTTTACTTCCTCATTTTTCGTTCTCTGCTGTGCCCCTTATTTACTTTATTGTTTTACCCCCTTTCATCTGCTCCACCCCCAAGTAAGCTAGTTTAAAAAAAGATATATTTATGTATACATATGTAGATATGTAAATACATAAATATATAAATATCCCCCCACGTACATACACATGTTTTTCCTATCCCTGCTGCCTCTTTAATTAAATTATTTTTTTTTGGAAGTGACATTTTTTTTTATTAAAGCTTTTCATTTGCATAACATATGTATGGGTAGTTCCTCAGCATTGATCTTTACAAAGCTGTCCATTACAAATTTTGCCCCCAGTCCCTACCCCTCCCCTAGATGGCAGGAAGTCCACTACATGTTAATAATGTTGAAATGCTTGAGAAGTTGTGCAAGAAAAATCCTATCTACAAGAAAAAAAATCAGAGAAAGGAAACACACTGCAAGCAAACATCAATAAAGAGCATGAAAATGTTATGTTGTAGGCCACATTTCATATCCCTCTCTGTGGATGTATATGGCTTTCTTCACTGAACAATTGGAACTGGTTTGAGACAATTCTTTGTTACAGAGAGCCATGTCCATCATGTAATATTGTTGTTATAGTGTATAATGATCTCCTGGTTCTGCTCATTTCACTCAGCATCAGTTCATGCAAGTCTCTTCAGGTCTCTCTGAAATCATCCTGCTGGTCGTTTCTTACAGAGCAATAATATTACATAACATTCATATACCATAATTTATTCAGCCACTCTCCAATTGATGGACATTCATTCAGTTTCCAGTTTCTAGCCACTACAAAAAGGGCTGCCACAAACATTCTTGCACATATGGGTCCCTTTCCCTCCTCTAAGATCTCTTTGGGATATAAGCCCAATAGAAACACTGCTGGATCAAAGGGTATGCACAGTTTGATAACTCTTTGAGCATAGCTCCAAATTGCTCTCCAGAGTGGTTGGATCCGTTCACAGTTCCACGAACAATGTATTAGAGTCCCAGCTTTCCCACATCCCCTCCAGCATTCATCGTTATCTTTTCCTGTCATTTTAGCCAATCTGACAGGTGTGTAATGGTACCTCAGAGTTGTCTTAATTTGCATTTCTCTGATCAATAGTGATTTGGAGCAACTTTTCATATGACTAGAAATGGTTTTAATTTCATCATCTGAAAATTGTCTGTTCATATCCCTTGACCACTTATATACTGAAGAGTGGCTTGAATTCCTATAAATATGAGACAATTCTCTATATATTTTAGAAATGAGGCCTTTATCAAAACCATTAAATGTAAAGATGATTTCCCAATTTGATGCTTCCCTCCTAATCTTGTCTGCATTAATTTTGTTTGTACAGAAACTTTTTAACTTAATATAATCAAAATTATCTATCTGCTGTTCAATTAAGAGTTCCACATCTTCTTTGGACATAAATTTATTAAATCTCCACAGGTCTAAGAGGTAAACTATCCTATGTTCCTCTAATTTGGTTATAATATCACGCTTTATATCTAGATCATGAACCCATTTAGATCTTATCTTGGTGTGCGGTGTTAGGTGTGGGTCCAGCCTTAATTTCTTCCACACTAGTTTCCAATTTTCCCAGCAGTTCTTGCCGAATAGTGAGTACTTATCCCAAAAGCTGGGGTCTTTGGGTTTATCAAACACTAAATTGCTAAAGTTATTACCTAGATTGTCCTGATATCCTATTCTATGCCACTGATTGACTGCTATATTTCTCAGCCAGTACCAAATGGTTTTGATGACCGCTGCTTTATAATATAGTTTTAGATCTGGCACAGCAAGGCCACCTTCATCTGCCTTTTTTTCATTAATGCCCTTGAAATTCTTGACCTTTTGTTCTTCCAAATGAAGTTCGCTACTATTTTTTTCTAGACTTGTAAACTAATTTCTTGGGAGTTTGATTGGTATGACACTAAATAAGTAAATTAGTTTGGGTAGTATTGTCATTTTTATTATTTATTTATTTATTATTTATTGTCATTAGTTCGGCCTACCCACGAGCACTTAATATTTTTCCAACTGACTAGGTCTGATTTTATTTGTGTGGCAAGTGTTTTGTAGTTTAGTTCGTATAGTTTCTGACTTTTCCTTGGCAAATAGATTCCAAAATATTTTATACTATCATCCTTTATTTGGAATGCAATTTCTTTTTGTATCTCTTGCTGCTGAACTTTGTTGGTAATATATAAAAATGTTGATGATTTATGTGGGTTTATTTTGAATCATGCAACTTTGCCAAAGTTGTGAATTGTTTCTAGTAGTTTTTAGTTGAGTCGCTAGGGTTCTCTAAGTATACCATCCTGTCATCTGCAAAGAGTGATAATTTGGTTTCTTCATTACCTACTCTAATTCCTTTTATCTCTTTTTCTTCTATTATTGCTAAAGCTAACATTTCTAATACAATATTAAATAGTAATGATGACAGTGGGCAGCCTTGTTTCACTCCTGATCTTATTGGGAATGGTTTTAGTTTGACTCCATTACATATGATGCTTGCTGATGGTTTTAAGTAGATGCTACTAATAATTTTAAGGAAGAGCCCATTTATTCCTATACTCTCTAGTGTTTTTAATAGGAATGGGTGTTGGATTTTATCAAATGCTTTTTCTGCATCTATGGAGATAATCATATGGCTTTTGTTAGTTTGGTTATTAATATAATTGATTATGCTGATAGTTTTCCCAATATTGAACCAGCCCTGAATTCCTGGTATAAATCCTACTTGGTCATAGTGTACTATCCTGGGGATGATTTTCTATAATCTCTTTGCTAATATCTTATTTAAGATTTTTGCATCAATATTCATTAGGCAAATTGGTCTATAGTTTTCTTTCTCTGTTTTCACCCTACCTGGTTTAGCTATCAGCACCATATTGGTATCATAGAAGGAATTTGGTAGTATACCTTCTGTCCCTATTTTTTCCAAAGACTTTGTATAGTATTGGAATTAATTGTTATTTGAATGTTTGGTAGAATTCACATGTAAATCCATCTGACCCTGGAGATTTTTTCTTAGGGAGTTGGTTAACAGCCTGTTCTATTTCTTTTTCTAATATGGGGCTATTTAAATAATTTATTTCCTTTTCTGTTAACCTGGGCAATCTACATTTTGTTAACCTGGGCAATCTAGATATTCCTGCATTTCATTTAGATTATCAAACTTACTGGCATAAAGTTGGGCAAAGTAACTCCTAATTATTACTCTAATTTCCTCTTCATTAGAGGAAAGTTCTCCCTTATCATTCTTGAGACTAACAATTTGATTTTCCTCTTTCCTTTTTCTTATCAAATTAACTAAAGGCTTATCTATTTTGTTAGTTTTTTCATAAAACCAACTCTTAGTTTTATTTATTAAATCAATAGTTTTCTTATTTTCAATTGTATTAATTTCCCCTTTTATTTTTAGAATTTCCAATTTGGTATTTAATTGAGGGTTTTTAATTTGTTCTTTTTCAAGTTTTTTTTTAATAATAAGCCCAATTCGTTGATCCTTTTTCTCTATTTTATGCAAGTAAGTATCTAGAGATATAAAATTGCCCCTTGTAACAGCTTTGACTGTATCCCACAAATTTTGGTATGTTGTCTCCTTATTGTCATTCTCCTGGATGAAATTACTGATTGTGTCTATGATTTGCTCTTTCACCCATTCATTCTTCAGGATTAGATTATTTAATTTCCAATTAACTTCTGGTCTATTTTCTCCTGGCCTTATATTGCATGTGATTTTTATTGCATCGTGATCTGAGAAAGATGCATTTACTATTTCTGCCTTTCTGCATTTGATTTTGAGGTTTTTATGCCCTAACACATGGTCAATTTTTGTATAAGTTCCATGGATCGCTGAGAAAAAAGTAAACTCCCTACTGTCTCCATTCAATTTTCTCCAAAGATCTATCATACCTAACTTTTCTAACAATTGGTTTACCTCCCTAGTTTCTTTCTTATTTATTTTGTGGTTTGATTTATCTAATTCTGAGAGAGCAAGGTTGAGATCCCCCACTAGTATAGTTTGGCTGTCTATTTCTTCTTGCATCTCTCTTAATTTCTCCCCTAGGAATTTGGATGCTATTGCACTTGGTGCGTATATATTTAGTTTTGATATTGCTACATTATCTATGGTACCCTTTAATAAAATATAGTTTCCTTCCTTAACTCTTTTGATTAGATCTATCTTGGCTTTTACTTGACCAGAAGTAAGGATTGCTACCCCTGCTTTTTTTGTTCACCTGAAGCATAATAGGTTCTGCTCCAGCCTTTTCCCTTCATCCTATATGTGTCACTATGTTTTAGATGTGTTTCTTGTAGACAACATATTGTGGGATTCTGGTTTTTAATCCAGTCTGATATCTGCTTCCGCTTTATGGGAGAGTCCATCCCCTTCACATTCACAGTCAGAATAACTAATTCTTTATTTCCTACCATCTTATTTACCCAAGTGATGTTTCTCCCTTTCCCCCTCCTTAGTATTTTGCTTTTGATGATCCCCTCCCCCAAACAATTTTCCACCCTTTAGATCCCCTCCCCCTTTTTTACTACTTTCCCCTGATTCTTCTATTTTTCCCTTCTATTAGTTTATCCCTTACTTTTCCTCCTTTCCCTCTAGCACAGGACAAGTTTCTCTGTGAAATCAAGTGTCTGATATACAGTTTTAGAGCCCAATATGATGAGAGTAAGATTTACACAATGGTCATCTCCCTCCCTTCTTTCTCTCAATTATATTAGGTTTTCTTTGCCTCTTCATGAGATTTTACCTTATTTTTACCTCCTTTTTTTTTAAAATCTTATTTTACCACATTTTCTATCTTTCCCCCAGTATGATAGCCTTTACCCCTCTAGTTTTCTTTTTCATATAATTGAAGTAATATCTAATTATACCCCCAATCTATAAGTATCCCCATAGTAGAAATAAAGTTCTCAAGAGTCCTTTCCTTTTTACCTTTTTTCATGTTTCTCTTGAGTTCTGTGTTTGGAAGTAGAATTTTTTGTTCAGATCTGGTCTTTTCATTAGAAATAAGTGAAATTCACCTATATCATTAAATGACCATCTTCTTCCCTAGAGGATAATGCTCATTCTAGCTGGATAGGTTATTCTTGGCTGTAATCCAAGTTCCTTTGCCTTTCGGAATATCTGGTTTCAGGCCCTTCGATCCTTCAGTGTAGAGGCTGACAGATGGTGTGTGATTCTAATTATTGATCCTCAGCGTTTGAATTGTTTCTTTCTAGCTGCTAGCAGAATCTTTTCCTTGGTGTGATAGTCCTGAAATTTAGCCACGATATTCCTTGGGGTTTTAATTTTGGGGTCTCTTTCAGGTGATCAGTGAATTCTTTCAATGGTGATTTTGCTTTCTGATTCTACAACCTCAGGGCAGTTTTCTTTCCGGATTTCCTGGAAGATATTGTTTAGATTCTTTTTTTTCATCATGGCTTTCAGGAAGTCCAATAATCCTTAGATTGTCTCTCCTAGATCTATTTTCTAAGTCAGTTGTATTTTCTAAGTCAGTTGTTTTTCCTAGGAGATATTTATATTTTCTTCTTTTTTTCATTTTTTTGTTTTTGTTTGACTGATTCTTGAAGTCTTATTGCATCTTTCACTTGCATTTGTTCAGTTCTTATTTTTAAAGTGTTATTTTTTTTCAGTTACCTTTTTTAGCTCCTTTTGTAACTGGTCAATTTGTTCATTGCACTCTTTTTTCACTTCACTAATTTCATTTTTCAGTGCATTATTGTCTATTTCCAATTCACCAATTTTGTTCTTCAATAAATTGGTGTCTTTTTCATATCTCTTTTGCAGGATATTATATCCTTCTTGTAGGGCATTAAATCCTTCTTGCACTGAACTCGGTTTATTTTCCCATTTATCATCCAGCTCTTTTTTGAGATTCTTTATGCAATCTTCCAAAAAGGCTTTTTGAAAAGGGGACCAGGTTATATCTCCCTTTATGACTTCCTCTGGATTTACTTTGTCTACAGGTACCTCACGATCTGTGGTCTGCCTTTCTTTCTCTCCATAAAAGCTGTCTATGGTAAGGGCTCTCTTCTGCTTCTTACTCATTTTTTATTCATTCATTTATTCATTCATTCATTCATTCATTCATTTATTTATTTATTTAAAAGCTTGGGGTCTGTGCAAAGCAGAGAAGTGGCAGCTAGCTGTGGTAGTTTGCCCTGGGGCAATTCCGGTAATTAACTTCCGGTGCCGGCTGGTTGGGGTAGGACCATGCATTTGCAATGGGTTACAAACTGCCTTTTACAAAAGGCAGATCTTCCAGAGCACCTGCCTGCAATCAGGGCAGAGTGTCCTGGGTGCCTCAGAAACTCTCACCAGCTGTTTTGAGTTTCTGCCTTGCTGAGCTCCACCCAGTTTCCTATCTGTGTTGGAGGCAGGGCAAACTGCTCACTCCCACTGCTCTCCCCCTCTGCCCGACTGAAACAGACCTTTATGGAGTTCTTCAAAGGTAACTTCAGCAAGCAGAATTTCTTAGTCCAAATATTTCTGGGTTTGTTGACTTGAAGATCAGTGTAGAGGCTTATTTTACTGTTGACTTGAGAGAAGGTCAGAGGAGGACACAGAGTTGCTCACTCCGCCATCTTGGCTCCACCCCTTCCCAGCTCTTTAATTAAATTCTGCTCCATAACTTCCCTTACAATTACTTAACCTCCCCCTACCCAAGGATTCCTTTCTTGCCCTTTGCTTCTTCATGTAGCCATCACTCTCCCCTTATTTCTTTATAGATTTTGGAGGGTACTATACCTTTCATGAGATATATATAATATTGTTTATAGAACCTATTCTTGATATGAGTAGATTTTCAGAACTACAAACCCTCCTCCCCCCTCTACTGCCTCTGTGTCTATTCTTCCTCTGCATCTCATTTGTATAAATGTGCATGATTACTATTTTTATCTTAACTCTACCAGTCTTGCTTTTGGGCTACCCTATTGTTGGTATGAATCTTAAACATATGGTATAAGTATATAAAAACCAAATAATTTGTCCACGTTTAAGCAATTTGTCCATGTTAAATTCCTTAAAATTAATCTTTTGTACTTACTCTCACATGTTAAATTTTCTGTTAAGTTCCAGTTTGACTGATAGAAAGCCCTGAAAATCTGCAAGTTCCCTAAATGTCCATTTATTCTCATTCAAAATTATAGGTAACGTTGCTGGATATGATATTTTTGGCTGTAGGCCTAGATCTTTTGATCATTGGTAGATATGATTCCAGGAACCGAGGTTTTTTATTGTAGCTGCTGCTAAGTCTTGTACTATGCTAACTGTACCTCCATTGTATTTGAATTGGGTTTTTTTTCTTGTTTCTTACAACATTTTTTCTTTGATCTGGGGTTTTGAAATTTGGCAATAATATTCCTGTGTATTTTCCACAAAGGATCTCTTTGATATGGTGATCTGTGGATTTTTTTTTTTCTATCTCTACTTTCCCTCTCATGTTCTATCACTTCAGGATAATTTTCTTGTATTTTTCCTGCATTATTATATCAAGGTTCTCTTTTTGGTCATAACTTTCTGGCAGTCCAATTATTCTTATATTTTCTCTTCTTAATCTTTTTTCCAGGTCTGTCATTTTTCTTATAAGATGTTTCACATTTTGTTTTTTCTCATTCTTTATAATCTGTTTGGTATTTCTTGGTCTCTCATAGCTTCACTGACTTCCCTTTGTCCAATTCTAATTTTCAAAGAATTATTTTCATCTTTAAGACTCTGTACCTCCTTTTCTAGTTGGTTAACTTTTCTTTCATCATCTTCTTGTTTTTCTTGGATGCTTTCTCTTTTTCTCTTTAGTTTTTTTTTCCATGCCTCTCATTTGATTTTTAAATTCTTTTTTGGGTTCTTCTGTAAATTCTCTCTAGGTGAGTAGCATTTCATGCTACTTTTTTTTACTTCAGTGTTCTCCTCTGAAGATGAATCCTAGTCTTCCCTATTCCCTTAATATGTTTCAGTGGTGGGGTTATTTGTTCCTTGCCGGTTCATTTTTTTTTAAATAAGATATAAGTGTAAGCACCTCTAATTGTGGTATAGGAAGATGGTGTCTCAAGCTACCTTTCAGCTCTCCCTTCTGACCAGGAACCCCCAAAAAAGAGCTTCCCCCCTCCTGCAAGTGCTCACAGACAGTAGTGCCTCTGCCCTCCACCCCCTGCTGCTTCAGCACCCGCATTGTGTTGGTTCTTATCCAGGGCCTGCCTCAGCAAAACACCTGGTGTTCCCAATCAGCCAGGTTCCTTCATTCTTCCCAGACTCCACAAACAATCCTGGAAGTCCTGGAAGTGAAAATCTCCATGGTTCCTGCAGAGCCTGCAGAGGCTCCAGCCCCACCCAGCTAGCCTGAGGTTTCTGCTAGGCTAGCCTGGAGGGGTTTGCAATTCACATGGATTCATCCTGGCCTGGGGTCTTTCTTCAGATCTTCTGGAGTTATGTCTGGAGGATCCCTGTTCTGCCCCAGTCTTCTTGATTTTTCACCAGCATATGTTTAAAACCCTGAGATGCATATTTGTTTTATTTGTGGGAGGGATCTGGAGAGCTTGAAAATTAGCAACCTATTCTGCCATCTTCCCAGAATCCTCCCCAGGGATGTGTAATCTTACAATAAATAAAAGAAATAAAATGTCATCTTGATTTTTCATTTTTCTTTCTTATCATAGCACTTTCAGTAGTTTTTTTTTCTTATTTATAAATCAAAGTATTTTTTCCTCATTGAATCATAAGCTCAACTTGATACCTGAAAAATCAAGCTGAGATCCCTTTGCCTTTGAAAATATCACCAGACATTACCAACAATAACTGTTTGCTTGACAAGAGTTCAGCAGGCTACCGAACTCCCTGTGCTAATGTAGGACCTGTTGGGGGCAAGGACAATTTTTCTTCCACTGATGCCCAAAGAATGAGCAATGCTGGAAGAGAACCTCAGAAAGATAATGCCCAACAGTAATCCCTGCTATTTCTAAAAGCATCTACCCATCATTCCTAATAATTCCACCCTCTGGGACAAAGATCATTAATTCTTCTTTCATGTCATAGTATTTCAAATACTAATTAAGGAATTAAAATTGTTTATTAAACAGTTCTTATATTCTGAAGAATGGGGATGCAAAAAGAAAAGCAAAGACAGTCCCTGTGCATAAGGAGCTTATATTCTTTATTTCTCTTTTTCCTTTCTTTTTTAGGAGCTTATATTCTAATGGAGGAGACAACTTCCAAGTTTTTAAAGGCTTTTCCTGGTTCTAAAGAGACTAAAGTATCATATAATTGAGACAGAAAGAATTTTTATGTTAAAGATGGTGATCATTTGTGTGCAGGCTCCAAATAGAATTGGCATGAGGAATTTAGATCTAAGACAATGGGCTCTTAATCAATCTTAATTACCAGGTGAAAGTCATTGGATCATAGACCTGGGGCTAGAACCAACTTTAGGGATGATCTAGGTCTGAGCTCATTTTACTACTGAGGAAACTAAAGTTCATCCAGAGATTCTAAGTAACTTTGCCTCAGGTCACAAAGTCAATAAAAGGTATAATCAGTCTGGGGTCTTTGAATCTATATTTAGATTTTCATAGTTCTGAAAAATTTTGGCTTTATTATGCTATTGGTTGAAAGTAGAGAGGGAATGAGAATGATTCCAGAAGATGTCTTAATGTTGGATACAATCCTATGATTTTATGCTAAGTGATCCCTGGCTGAATGGTGTAGCAGGTGAAGATTAAAAAAAAATGAAAAAGTAGAACAAAGCATTAGTATCATAAAGTCATTTAGAATCAAACTACTTTAATAGGGAAAATATTGCAAATGGTTTCTTTACTTTGAACAGTAGACCTAGATCACTGATGAGTTGTTGACTGGTCTCTTACATGAAATGTTTGTAACCTGATATTGTCTAAACATTTGATCTTTGATACATTAATGATTTATTTATGATAATTAATAAAATCAAAGAATTAGTTTCCTGGTACATAAGGTTCCTTTTCTTTTTCCCCCAACATTAGGAAAAATATTCATTATAATTAATTACATAAACAACTAAAATGTGATATCCAGTACTGAACACACTATCCAAACATGGTCTAACCAGGGCAGATTTCAATGAGATTATGACTTTCCATGTCATTATATCTCTCCTAATGCTCATGCATCCTAAAATCAAAAAGGTTCAATGTAATTTCTCCATGAATGACTTCCAAAGCTATATGCCCATCCTAAAAATCACATCTGACTGACAGTCCCACAGCATGAGCTACCTGCTAGACATCCCCAAATAGACATGTCCTTCAGGCATCTGAAATTTAATATATTCAAATCAGACCTGATCTTCTCTCTCAAACTTACTCCTTCTTCACAAATTCAATGGGACCCTATGAGGTTCCCATTATCATCCTCATCACCACTTTTGAAACATCTTTGATGACCTTCGCTTTTCCTCATACTCCATGTATAATATTTACCGAGTCCTGAAACTTGGCAAGAGTTTCTCTCATTTTTAATAATAGCTTTTTATTTTTCCAAATGCATGAAAAGATAGTTTTCAACATTCACCCTGTAAAATCTTGTGTTCCAAATTTTTCTCCCTCCCTTCCTCCCCCCTAGACAACAAGTAATCAAATATAGGTTAAAAATGTCCAATTCTTCTAAATATATTTCCATTTTATCATACTGCACAAGAAAAATCAGATCAAAAGGAAAAAAAAGAGGGAAAAAGCAAGCAAACAACAACAGCAACAGAGATGAAAATACTATGTTGTGATCCACATTCAGTCCCCATAGTCCTCTCTGGATGCAGATGACTCTCCATCACAAATCCATGGTAATTGTCCTGAGTCACCTCATTGTTGAAAAGAGCCAAGTCCATCACAGTTGATCAGCCCATGATTTTTTAATCTTGCTGTTTCTGTGTATGATGTTATCTCGACTCTACTCACTTCACTAAGTATCAGTTCATGTAAGTCTCTCTGAGCATAGGGCTCCTTTTCAAACCCTGCCAGATGGTTAAGACTTTGGGAACACCGAACTTTACTTTTGGTTCTAGCAGTTTGTCTTGCTTCCCAACAGAATTACAGAAATTCCAAGTGGGAAGGATCCTCAGTTTCCACCTAGTTTAACTTACAACTGAACCAGAATCCCCTCTGCAACATTCCCAGCAAGTATTGTCTGCTTGAAAGTTAACTCATTATCTCCTGAAGTAGCCCAGAGGATATTTTCCAACCATTAGATATAAATGTTTCATCACTTTACAGTGATCATTCCTAATAATTCTATCCTCTGGAACAAAGAGCATTAATTCTTCTTTCATGTGATAGTATTTCAAATACTAATTAAGGAATTAAAAATTGTTTAGTAAACAGTTCTTGTATTCTGAACAATGGGGATGCTAAAACAAAAGCAAAGACAATCCCTGTGCATAAGGAGCTTATTTTCTTTTTTTTCACTTCTTTCTTTCTTTTTTTGGAGTTTATATTCAAAAGGAGGAGACAACTCACAAAGTGGAATGAGTGGTGGTCATGTTCAGATGCAGTTTGGTCCTGAAGATCTCAGGGATGGTGAATGGGACAGATTGATGGTCCAACTAGAAACAATGGTAAAGTTGATTTAATCATGGTGAATGATTCTAGAACAAGACCTGGTGGTAGGGATCATAGCTGTTTGTCTTTTGGTTGTTGAAAGGACCAATGACATCACAGAGTGATGGCTTGACCCCTGTGTGAATTAGATTTAAATGAGGCAGAGTTGCACAAAATTGTCAGCATCACTCTGCCTTCCAGGATCATCAAAGTCTAGTGCAAGAAGAAAATCAGGAAGACGAGCAATGGCCTGAGATACAGTTAGACCTTAGTGTCTTTGATGTCTGGCCAAGCTCTAAGTTTCCCACAGCCTCTGCTTCAGTTTTTGGAACAAGTTGTTCTTATTTGCCCAATCTGCAATGGAAAGTTTTCACACTCTTGGAATAGACAACCCTCCCAACTCAAAAATGGGTCTGAGGACTGACCTTTACCCTCAACCTGGTTTAGCCTGTCTACTGAGAAAATTTGCTGGGGTGTGGCCATTGCACTTGCTACAGCTCCCTGGAGCCAAGTGAGAATTGGGTGAAGGTAGACACCAAGAAAAGGGCTCAGCCATCCCTCACATCAGAGATGCTAGTCCTTCCTTCACTCCATTATGTCCCATAATTAGAGCATTTCCTCATCCCAGGTAATATGCCTTGTTTAATGCCCAAAGGACAGCATTCACCTTTTTTGTTGACCAGATAACACTGTAGACTCATATGGAGTTTTCAGTCTCTTGATTCACCCTCTCCTAATATTTTTCATTCGACTCTCACCACAAATGTTTCATTCTTTATTTGTGAAGATGATCTTTGGAAGCCCATGGCGTTGAACTTTTCACTGATCCCTCTTCTATTTGCTATCATTTGATTTCCTTCTGGTCTATTGATATTTTCGGGGCTCATATGATTCAAAGACTAAACAGTTGCATTTTCCGTTGCATCAAGGTGATGGACAGTGGTCATTAGGAGCAGATGGAATACAATCAACTAGCAATACCTGATATTTACATAGCCCATTATTGGTTTGCAATGTGCCTTACAACATTCTACCCTACAAGGGCAATCAAAAGTAGCTATCACTCATGCTGAAGAAATTTCATTTAAAGTGAATTTCTTGGTCAATATGTCATAGGATCATAAATCTAGGGTTCAAAGGGGATTCAAAAGCTATCTATTCCAACTCTCCTATTTTACAGATGAGGAAAGAGAAGCTGAGGATTTGCCCAGGATCACACATGGGTCATAGAACTAGAGTTAGAAAAGACCTCAGAGGCACTCTAGTCCAACTCTTTCATTTTATAGAAGAGGAACCTGAAATCCAATGAGATGAAGTGATTTTTTTTTGCTGAGGCAATTGGGGTTAAGTGACTTGCCCAGGGTCACACAGCTAGGAAGAATTAAGTGTCTGATACCAGATTTGAACTCAGGTCCTAATGAATTCAGGGCTGGTACTCTGTCCACTGCACCACCTAGCTGCCCTGAGGTGAAGTGATTTTTAAAGTCATATATATGATCATAATGTTAGAACTAGAAGAGTCCTCGGATACTGTCTAGTCCCACCTCCCAATTTAACATGAGAAAACGTTCAGATTTCAGCTAAAGGAAGTTGAATGACTTATTCAAGATGACACAGCTAAGAATTATCAGGGATAATATTTGGACCCAACCGTTTAGATGTTAGAGTCATATTATGGCAACTGAAAGATACTAAGAAATACATTTTAACTATATGAAGTCTCATTTTAAGGGAAGGGATAGGGGAGTGAGGAGATTGAGGCAAAGGGCCAATCTTAACCATACAGTCCTGTGGTTTGAAGCCATTTAAGCTTGAATGAGGCCAGTGCTCTTCTGTTACATTCTCGAATCCTGTTTCTAAGGCCCCTAGTAGAACTTTCCATAATCATGGTCCCAGTTTGGTCCATTCCTCCCTCCTTATTATCCATTGTATTACCAAAGAGAAAAAGTCCACGTTTACTAAGCAAAAAGTACTCTAGTCAGTTTTGAATTGAGAGTATGGGCTCACAGCCTGCTTTAGAAGTCTTGCCATTTTGTTACTTTCTTCAAAACCACAGCAAGAAAGAACAATTGAAAAGTAGAAGCAGAGGTATCCCCTGACTAGGAGTTCTCATGCCCAAGAAAATACTAACATGCAATTGTTCCTATTTCTATTTTTTTTTTGAGAATATGATTTGTTCTCATTCTTCTCCAGGCTGTATTGCTGACTTATCTCCACAGGACTTTTTCTCCATCCCCCATCCCCATAGTGACCCAAACTTCAATGATACATCCCCTTTCACTTCCCTTTTACCAGTGTACTTAGAATTTTATAGCCTCCATTCTTTCCGAAGATCGGCACACACACACACACACACACACACGCACACATGCAGAGTGTAAGTCTTACATGCAATATCTAACTTCTAAACCATTATTTTCACTATTGGAGATGAGAAAATAAGGAGCCAAAAGGAAAGGAAAGCCTGTTCATGAAGCAGTAAAAAATGATTCAAAGTCTGAATTATTGAGTAAAAATTACCTAAAATTGCATTTCCCAAAAGAGATATGTTTAGGAACTTAATCTACCAAAATGAAATTGAAGATAATTTCCCAAAGCATTATATTTGCATTGCTAACCAAATCTTTTTTTAAAAAGTTCACAGAATTTAATTTAAATGGGCACAAGAGAAAATGTATTTTTCCCAGCTTCCTGCTCATTCAAGAATGCATTGATGAATCTAAAATATTTTCAAAGTAAATCACTGATTCAAATCATGACTAGGTTCTTGGTAATAAAAAATTCTTTCCCACTGATTCACAGATGTCTTCCAATGGATGTTTTTTTTAATGGAGCATTCAAACAACATTTATTACACACTAAATATATACACATTCAGTATACACAGTATACTCAATAATATATATATATATATATAATATATAAATAATATAATAAATAAATGAATGTATACACAGTCACTGTCATTTGGGAGTGAGAGTTAAAACAGTCATAAAACAGCCCTTCTTCATAGAGCTTATAATCCAGAAGAGATATGACAAAAAATACAATACCAATATTTCATGATCAGCGCATGAGAAAAATCATCTAGTCTTTTTAACAGGAAGCTTTAGGGTTTAAATGAAGAAGGATTTGAGTAAAAACTACTAATCTAGCTGAAAGACATGTAACTCTAGAGGCATAAAGAAAGCCTGGAGGTTGCCAGTCCTATCACCTTTCTTCTCATCTTTCTCTAAATATCCCATTACATTTAAATATCCTTTTGTCCAACCATTCCCCCAATCAATGGGTATGTACTTGAATATAGCTATGTTGTTTGTCTGTTAAATCTGGACCTATGATTTCACTGGTGCAGAGAGTTCCAAGTGAAAAAATAATTACTAATGGAGAGATGCTATACCTTTGTGAACACAGAGTCTTAGGGAGTTGACCGAGAGTTCACTGAGAGATTATATGACATACTTACCAAGGGTAACACAACCTGTATCAGGCAGAAATAGGACTCTATTCCAATTCTCAAGTCAAGCATAGGATCAAAGGATCATAGATTTTGAGCTGGAAGGGGCCTCAGATCTAGCCCAATCACTTCATTTTGCAGATGACCCAAAAGGTCAAGTGACTTATCCAAGATCACACAGATTGTAAGGAACAGAAGTGAGACCTGAATTCAGGACCTCAGATTCCAAATGCTGGGCTAATTTTCATTGTCCTTTATCCACTATGACATAGCTTAGTTTTTTTCATGTAGTTGTTAATCATTTTCAGATCTTTTGAAAACTATCCCAAATTATGAAGAATATGACAAATCCAGGTTCAAGAAAAGTTTATCATTGTGATTATGGGAAGAGGAAAGGAAAGTGGAAATTATGGGTACAAGCCCTTGTTTTTAAGGGATGGGGAAGGGGCCATTGAAAGTAGAAAGACTGGAGATGGATTAGAGAGAAGAAACATTGATTGAACAATAACTTAAAGGTGAGGGTACTAGAGGATAGTGTTAGGCAAGAAAGTCATTTTGGAGGAGGTGGAGCATAATCTGAATCTTACAAGAAGCCAGGAATTCTATGAGTAAGAGATTGAGAACATCCCAAAGTACCAAGAGTGAGTTCAAAGGTGCTGAGATGGGAAATAGAATGAATAGAATGTCATGT
Source organism: Myrmecobius fasciatus (assembly GCA_023553655.1). Taxonomy (NCBI): domain Eukaryota; kingdom Metazoa; phylum Chordata; class Mammalia; order Dasyuromorphia; family Myrmecobiidae; genus Myrmecobius; species Myrmecobius fasciatus. The sequence goes on along the minus strand of JAJPUD010002298.1, from coordinate 67,374 downwards.
GCAAGGAACAGCAAGTGCTCTACCAAAGTCAGACCACAGGGTGTCTGAAGAGAAGTCAAATACCAGGACACTAGCAAGGTAGAAAGGAGCCAGGTTGCTAAAAGCTTAAAATGACAAAGGGCATACAATTTGATTTCAAAGATAATAGACAGATACTAAAGTTTATTGAGTAGGAATAACATTACGGCTTTAATAAAAGACTCAGGTTGTAGGTAAAAAAGGAAATTATAAGATTTAGCAACTGATTGATACATGGGGAAAGTGAGAGAAATAGAGAATGACACTTTGATGGCTGGAGATAAAATGGCGCTCTCGACTGTTGTAAGAATGTTTAGAAGCAGGGATGATTTCTGGGTACAGGAATGGGACATGAGTTCTTTTTAGGGTATAAAAATTTTCAGATGCCAAAAGACATGCATTTTTTCAATTTCCAACAGAAAGTTGGTGATACAGGACTGGAAAGAGGTTAGAGCTGAATATATAGATCTTGGAATCACCTGCAAAGAGGTGATAATTGAGCTCATGGGAGATGATAAGATCACCAAGGGAGAGGCTATAGCAAAAAGAGAAAAGGGCCAAGCTCCCTATAGATACCCAGGCGGTGTGCTTGATGCAAACAAAGATGCCACAAAAATGTCTGAGAAGGAATGATTAGATTGGAGAACCATAGGAGAGCAGAGTGATGAAAACCCAGAAAAGAGAGGAAGGTGACCCAAAGGGTCAAGAAGAAGTCATTACATTTGGTAATTACAAAATCAATGGCAACTTTAAAGAGAGCAGTTTTAATTGAATAATAAAAGTCCAAAACAAGATTTCCAAGGCTTTAAAAGAGACAGAAAAAGTGGGGGCACTGAGTGTAGATGGCTTTTTCAGGAAGCTTAAATGAGAAGAAAAGAGAGTTGTAGGCTGATAGCTGCTGAACATGGTAGGTTCTGGTATAGGGTTTTTTTTTAATGGGAGGGGGAGAAAGGTATGTTTATATACAGCAGGGAAGAAGCTAGTAGAGAAAGATTGAAGATTAGAGACAGAGTTGGGAAGGTGATCTGCTGGAAAAGATATAAAAGAGCATGAGATCAAAGGCACACAGAGAGGAGTTGGTCTTGGCAAGCAGAAGGCCTAGCTCATCATCAGAGACTAGAATAAAAATGAATAATGAGAGGGAATGTCTAAGACTTGGAATTTGAGGGAAAAAAAACTCTCAATGAATAGCCTTCTTTTTTGGGGGGGTGATGGGGCTAAGTCCTCAGAAAAGAAGGTAAGTAGGAAGGAGTAGTATGAGAGGCCTAAGAAGAATAGAAGTTTTGAAGAGGTGAGTGAGACTGAGAATCATTTAGGGAGGATTAGTCGGATTACTTTGCTGTAGTGAGGGACCAGTTTAGATTAGCTAGCAGAAATTTATAGTGGCCCAGTCATTAGTTTCAAGATCTCCTGTAGTTCCTTTCAGCTGCATGTGAGTAGGGGCAAAGGAAGAATATACAAGGTATTAGCATGAATTGAATTTTGCAAGGTGGGAATGGTAATAGGACAAAGGATTTAAGAAAAGACTATAGGGTAGAATTGAATTGCTTTACCTAGGGATAAAGATTGGGAAGAGAAGAGAGTATTGATGCAGTAGAGGAAGAGTGCTGAGGAGTAGAGGGATTAGAGGTCACAATGAGGAAGAAGAACAGATTTAGGAAGATTGGGGCAGGGATGTGCTGATAAATGCTCAACAATTGGCTCTGACAAAGAAAAACGGGTAGGATATATTTTAAATTTAATCTGCTTTAACATTTTCCCCATCACTTTCTTAACAGTAAATCAAGTTCTGATCTGTAGCTTTGCCAATTCCCAAGGTGTAAATGTTCATACTGAAAACATTTAACAATTGGCTCTCAAGGGCTGATATGAGTTGGCTCCAGCACTCCACTAAGTGATTTATAGGAGGAGATAGAAAGATAAAAGGTTGTCATCAGATAAAGGGAATTCAGAACTCATAAGCTCTGAAGTGGAACCATCAGTAGGTGAGAGCAAGATCAAGAAGACGATCAACCAATCCTGTTTCCAGCCCAGGTAAAGTAGAGGAGTAGAAGGAAGTGGAAGTTAGAAATTTTTGATGTCTCTGAATTCACTCCATACCATACGGTTCTTCTTTTTGAACTGTTTTTGGTAAAACTCAGTATTTGTTCCTTGTTCTCTAGTCAGAAATCATAGGCTGATGCCAAAATGTATTTGAAGCCACTGTAAAGTGATGTACCAATGCCAGTGTTGATTCCATTGCAGAGGCTTAACATGAGAGCTTGTTACTGGAGCCACCTGTTAGTGGCTGCTGGGGATCTAATTCTGATTAGCAGTATAGATCATGTCACGTGAAAGGATGATAATGATACAAGGAGACAGAGAGAGCTGCAGTGAAAAACTCTGAACCTCTCTTTCTTTTATTTCATTCCCAACACAGAATATATGTGTGTGTGTGTATGTATATATATATACATATATATATATATATATATAAGTTTTTAAGCACAGAAAGGTTATTAAAATAAAAGCATACTTTTGTGTCAGTAACTTTGTTTTATGACCTCCAGACAGATATCTCTGACTTTCCTGGATTATGTCGGTCTTTCCGTGAGCCTGTCTGCTCTGCTCAGAGAGGAAGATAACAGTAAAGGTTGATTTGCTACTCCTTAACTCTGTAAAAACAAAACATTCCCTTAGCTTCTCATAGAGTGCTACGATTCATAGCTGCAGGGGGGGGGTTCAGAGAACCAACCCACCCCTTAAAGGTGCTTTTTCACAGGCTTTCTGGGTCCTACACTATGCATGGTCCTTAACAAGAGTTCATCACTTAAGTGGATGTCATTATATCTGTGTTACTTATTGCATGCATCTAGATTAATCTCTAGCCATAGTCTATCAGAATACAGGACTCATTGCAGCTCTGACATTCTGTGTAGTATCCAAGAAGTCACTTAAGTTCTGCCCTTTGCTTTTGCTTATATGAGGGAATGGTTATGTTATTTATTTTTATTCCTTAGCTATTTTGCCCAACTATATGTGGCAGCAAATCTGACAATCTAACCAAAATGGATGAATATTTACAAACATATAAATTGCCCATATTAACAGAAGAGGAAATAAATTACTTAAATAGCCCCATTTTAGAAAAAGAAATTGAACAAGCCATCAATGACTCCTTAAGAAAACACCCCTAGATGGATTTACAAGTGAATTCTACCAAATATTTAAAGAACAATTAATTCCAAGTAGTAAACTACTTGAAAAAATAGGTAAAGGAGTCCTACCAAATTCCTTCTATGACACAAATATGGTACTGATACCCAAACCAGGAAGAGCCAAAACAGAGAAAGAAAATTACAGTCCAATCTTCTGAATGAATATTGATGCAAAAATTTTAAATACAATTAGATTACAAAGAGATTACAGCAACTTATCAGTAGGATAATTAGACTATGACCAAGTGGGATTTATACCAGGAATGCAGGGCTGGTTCAATATTAGGAAAAATATTATCATAATTGACCATATCAATAGAATTAACAGAAATCATGATAATCTCAATAGATACAGAAAAAGCTTCTGATAAAATGCAGCACTCATTCCTATTAAACACATTAGAGAACATATGAATAAAGGGATTTTTCCTTAAAATGATAAGCAACGTCTACTTAAAACTATCAACAAGCATTACTTATATTGTAGAGAAGCTGGGTGCATTCCCAGAAAGATCAGGGGTGAAACAAGGATGCTCATTATCACCACTATTATTCAATATTGTACTTGAAATGTCTTTAGCAATAAGAAAAAAAAGATTTTAAAAATTAGAATAGGCAATGAAAAGATAAAACCATCACTCTTTGCAGATGATATGATGATATACTCAGAGAATCCTAGAGAATCATCCAAAAACCTACTGTAAAAAATTAAAAGCTTTAGCAAAGTTCCAGGATATAAAATAAACCCACAGAAATCATCATTATGTCTATATATTATTGACAAAGCCCCACAACGAGATAGAAAGAAGTTCCATTTAAAATAGCAATAGACAAAATAAAATATTTGGGTGTCTAGCTGCCAAGACAAACTTGAAACTATATGAACACAATTATGAAACACATCTCACACAAATAAAGTCTGAACTAAACAAGTGGAAAAATATCAATTGCTCATGGGTAGGCCAAGCTAGTATAATAAAAATGGGAATTCTACTTAAATTGGTCTACTTGTTCAGTACCATACCAATCAAACTGACAAAAAGTTATTTTATAGAGCTTGAAAAATAATAACAAAATTCATCTGGAAAAGCAAAAGAGCAAGAATATCAATAATTAATGAAAAAAATATAAAGGACAGTGGCCTAGCAGTAGCAGAATTAAAATTATATTATAAAATAGCAGTCATCAAAGCCATTTGAACTGGCTAAGAAAGAGTGGTGAATCAAGTGGAATAGGTTAGATATACCTGACACAATAATCTAGTATTTGATAAACCCCCAAAGTCCAGCTTCTGGGATAAGAACTTACTATAACACAAAAATTGCTGGAAAAACTGGAAACTAATATGTCAGACTTAGCATAGACCTATATTTCACATCCCTTACCAAAATAAGGTCAAAATGAGTTACATGATTTGGGTGTAAAGGGTCCCATAAGGAAATTCGGAGAGCAAGGGATAGTTTACCTATCAAATCATTGGAGAAGAGAGACATTCATGCTCAAAGAAGAACTAGAGAACATTATGAAAGGCAAAATGGACAACTTTGATTATATTAAATTAAAAAGATTTTACACAAACACAACCAACAGAAACAAGATTAAAAGGGAAGTACAAAGCAGGAAAAAATGTTTATAGCCAGCGTTTCTGATAAAGGCCTCATTTCGAAAATATATAAAGACCTGTGCCAAATTTATAAAAAGATAAGTCCTTCCCCAATTAATAAGTTAAAACCATCTATAGTCGTATGAAGAAAATGCTCTAACTCGCTATTGATTAGAAAAATCCAAGTTAAAACAACTCTGAGGTACCACCTCACACTTCTCAGATTGGCTAAGATGACAGGAAAAGATTATGATAAATGTGGGAGGGGATATGGGAAAACTGGGACATAAATGCAAGTTGGTGGATTTATAAAATGATCCAGCCATTCTGGAGAACAATCTGAAACTATGCCCAAAGGGTTATCAAACTGTGCATAGCCTGTGATCCAGCAGTGCAACTACTAGTTCTTGTATTACAAGGGAATCATAAAGAAGGTAAAATGACCCACATGTGCAAAAATGTTTGTAGCAGCTCTTTTCGTGGTGTCAAAGAATCAGAAAATGAGTAGATGCCCATCATTTGGAGAATGGCTAAATAAGTAATGGTATATGAAAGCAATGGAATATTATTGTTCTATAAAAAAGCTGATTTTAGAAAGGATTGGAAAGATTTACACGAACTGAAACTGAGCGAAACAAGCAGAACCAAGAATACATTGACATGGTAACAATAAGATTGTTCGATAATCAATATGAAACACTTGGTTCTTCTCAGCAATTCAATGACCCAAGGCAATTCCAATAAATTTTGGATAGAAAACACCATCTGCATCTAGAGAGAGAATTATGGAGACTGAATATAAATCAAAACATGCTATGTTCACTTTTCTTTTTTTCTTCTGTTTTTTCCCTTGTGGTTTTTCCCTTTTGTGCTAGTTTTTCTCTCCCAACATGATTCATAAAGAAATGTGTATTTTTAAAAATGTATGTATACATATAACCAGAAAATAAAGAAAAAATTAAAAAGAAAAACAAATTAGCAAAGGTAGAAAAATTCATTGTTTAAGGGGCTCTGGTTAGCAGGCATATTAATTTTCTAAGGAAATTGCGGAGGACAAGTGGTTCAACCATTCTAGAAAATGCTTTGGAATAATCCAAGAAAAGTTACAAAATTTTCCGTGTCTATTGATTGATACATGTCACTGTTGATATTGTACTCCAAGGAGATTAATGACAATATAAGAAATCTTTATATTCTGAGTAGTGTAATTTGTCATAATGGAAAGCCTGAAACAAAAAGAGGTACCCAACAAAGAATCAATGTTTAAGCCCATAGTAGAACCAACTGTAACATATGGATATGAGGGAATATGATAGAATTCAGGAAACATAGAAAGATTTGTACAAATGATACACAATGAAAAAACAGCACCAAAAGGGCAACAGAATAAATAACTACTACAGTGATACTCCAATTATATAACAATATTAGCACTATTCTACAAAAGCTAAAGCATGCATGTCTCATCTCCCTTAATAGCTAATAAGCTATAAAACTAGAAAGTGACAGACACTATTAGTTGCAATTATCTGTAGTATTGTTTTGCTTAATTGGTTTAGGGGAATTCAATGCTGAAGGATGGTTAATCTTGGGTGTTTGTTAGAAAATATTTAGTTGAGTCAAAACATACACAAATGCACATACACATATATGTGCATATATTCATATGTGTGTGTCTGTTTATATTTAAGATAAATGAAGTAAATATTTTCTGCAGTTTCTATATATCCACTTGGCATCAAGTTAAATAATCAAATGTGTAACTCAGAGTTATTATGGCTTTATTATGGTCATTCTCCACCATTCCAATAAGCAGTCTGTTAGTCAATTTCAAAAATAGCTTAAAAGACTCTACAAGTGGTATCTCCAAAAAAGCAAGGCATCAAATAGTCCTTGAGATCCCAATTTCCACATTATAAACAATAGTGGATATTGACATGGAGCTTTAAGTTTTCAAAGTGCTTCATATTCATGAACTCATTTACATCTTCACAACAAATAATGGAGGTAGGAACTGTCTTTCCATTTTATACATGAAGAAAGTAGGTCAGAAGCAAAACATAACAGTCATGGCCAGCAACTCATAAATACCAAAGGTGACATCTGAACTAGGGACTCCAATCAGGTCAATAGTATCTACCATCAACACCCCCCACCATCACACAAACACCCCACTCACTTTTCTGATCCCATCACTTGTCCCTAGACAGATCCAATCAAATGGAGAATGAATACCAACTTTGTTGATTAAAGATGACCTTCCCATTCCATTTCTCCCATTGCTGATTCTAGAAGTGGAATTTCTCTATAGCATGGCTTCTTCAACTTTTTCCACTTACGACCCCTTTTGGCCCGAGAAATTTGGACATGACTGCTAGTATACAGGTATATAAAATAAGTATGTAAATCAAACATTTATTGATAATAAAACATAATTTTGTAACTTCCACATTCAGTTATGAGACCCTATATGGAGTGTTAAATCACAGGTTAAGAAGCTGGGCTCCATTTCATCGATTCTTTTAATAATTGAATTTCTGTATGGGCATGAGTGGTCCAACATTTCAATGCCTTAGTCCCCTAATTTAATAGCCCATGCTGTGCACATCCACAAACCTACCAAAGACAAAAAGCATGAAATTTAATCTCCAACAGAAACTCCCTTTTCCCCCAAGTGATGACAATCCATCCAATGTACTTCTGCTACATCGAAGTATTTGAAATACTTTTCACTTTGACTCATTCCCTATCACAATTTCCATCTCAAAATGTTTGTCAGATCAAATCTACCAAAATTGTAACCATAATCTCAGTAATATTTAAAATGGACAAGATGGAAAACATACAGAAAGTATAACTTTTGCCAAGAGGCAGTGTCTTCTAAAGGAGAGAGCCATCTTTGGAGTCAGCATGAACTGGATTTATTCCCTGCCTCTAACAAGCGCTGTGTGTGACTCTGAGCAAGTCACTTATCCATCAGAGCATCAGCCAATTCTCTAGTATATAAGTTACAAAAGGGGCAGCTAGGTGGCGCAGTGGATAGAGCAACAGCCCTGAAGTCAGGAGGACCTGAGTTCAAATCTGATCTCAGACATTTAACATTCCCTAGCTGTGTGACTCTGGGCAAGTCACTTAACCCCAATTGCCTCAGCAAAAAAAACAAAAACAAACAAACAAATAAGTTACAAAACTTTTGCTTCATGGTTCTGAAACTCAAAATAATAACAGTCACCACAATGCCAACTTACTCTTTCCTTTCATTTGAAATTATGATTTGGTTATCCTTTGGGCTCTGTATGAGAGAAATTCTTTTCAAAGACAAACACATCCTTACACTTACAAACATTTTATCATCTCCTATTACAATTAATTAAGTTCCTAAGAAAACCCTCCATTAGCACTGGCAGAAGATAAAATGAGGAGGCCACTGAAATTTTATAATATCAAGTTTTGTAAACTATCAGTTTCAAATTTAAAGGACTACTCTATTTCATAATCCAAAAAGGCTAAAATTTCAGGAAGATTTTTCTTTTCTTTCCTGTGATTGAAACTATCAATTCTTCCCCACTCCCTAGCTTCCTAATTCTCCACACAACACACCATCCCCATGGAGTCAGAAATCTAATTCTTTTTCTTCCTAAGGCATTTGTAATAGGAGGACCATCCAATAAGTACCAACTCTGTAGAGTATATGTTATATTATCTGTCTGCTTCTCATCCATGTGGAAGTTTAGTGAGCCTGCTTCCAAAAATGAAAGATGGAAAATTCATGTTTTACCAAATTTAGAGAAAGAGATGGTATCCTTGTACACTTTTTTGTGAGGTGAGAAAAATCTTTTAATTGGGCATTGAAAATTCCTAAAATGGTTCAAATGAAGGAACTTTCTCTGATGATAAGTAAGGTAATAATTGCTGTATACCTCCAGATGGATGAAGAGGTGATGGCAAAGGTCTGCCAAGGTTAGTTCCCACCAGTTGCCATGGGGTCATAAATGCACAATTTTATTATTTCTTTTGTCTCTTACATGGAGTTAGATTGCACGACAGATATAGCACTAGACTAGACTTGAATTCGAATATGGCCTCCATCAATGATCAGCTGTGTGATTCTGGGCAAATCACAATCTCTATTTATTTCTCTATTTCCTCATTCGTAAAATGGGATAATACTGGTGGGGTGAATGAACTCCAGCAAAATACTATGTTCCTGACTGTACTCTAGCATCTGAGTGGGCCCCAGTGAGGAGCAAGCTGATTCTGTAGAATTATCTTGTACTGACATTATCATGTATAGACTGAGCTATCCTGCACTGACACCCATTGTTACCTTATACAATTAAGAGCTTAAGTCATAAATGTCAACTCCCTAGGCTATCTCATATAAAGAGAATGACTAAGATTCCCCAGTAGACTTACTGAGGTACATAATTAGCATAGTTACCATAACTCATTTTGGGTCCTTTTCTATAACAGGTCTTAATTTTCCTCTTGTTAATTGAAAATTTATTAGGAACTTTGCCTACTTGTTAAATTGTCATAAAGCTTTGCCCATTGACCTGGGAATGGCCTGAGCCTGTGAATTCATTCTGAAAGAATCCTCACCTTCATGACTTTTTTTTTTGAGGCATTTGGGGTTAAGTGACATTCATTCCATTGCCCAGGGTCACACAGGTAGGAAGTATTAAGTATCTGAGGTCACATTTGAACTCAGGTCCTCCTGACTTCAGGGCTGGTGCCCTATCCACTGTGCCACCTAGGTGCCCCCAACTTTCAAGACTTCTTGTACTTCATCATGACTTGTTGGACCTCATTAATTGTACCCGGTCTTAGGTATATTGTGAGAAACAAATAAGATGAAATTATAAAGCATTTATCACAGTGCCTGGCACATAGTAAATGCTATCTAAACATTAGATATCATTTGTATTAATTTCTGATCATATATGAATAGGTAAAAAAGACAGAAAAGATCAAATATTATTTTGCTATCTTCAAAAAGTTAAAAGAATGACCAAAACCCTGTAGAGTGACCTGCTTGACCCAGTCTACAAGGTGAATTACCCAGAAACTTAGCCAGTACAGTCTGCATACAAGGGAACATTTTCATTAGCTGCACCACTCCTAGAAGGTAATTTGATAGGGACTTCTTGAAGTACTCTCTAGGTCAGGAAGTAGCTCATCCTCGGTTTTAAAATTGGATATTTTATAACAATCATTTTAAATTTGGATCTATCCATTCTCCTCAAGAACCAGATGGATACATCAAAGGGAGAATGGGCCCTTCATCCCCTGATTTAGGAGGATTGCCTCTGTGTGTTATCCTTGCCATGGGTCCTTGATCAACATCCTTCCCGACATCTAATTGATATTAATTGATTATTGAATATTGAAGAGACGTAAACTGGTTAATTGATATAGGGTGGGGAACACATCAGAAGGAAATTTATTAATTATACTACTTGAAAAATCCCTAACCCTAATGTGATCTTTCTAGAACACTGAGGAGAAAAGGAAAAGTCCTGGTCTAGGTACCTGACAGTTCATGTGGCTGGGGTCAAAAAAACTGAGCCCATAGCTGTGTACTCCATTCTTATCTTGTATAAATATCTTGCTTCATCTATGTTTTGCTCCTCCTCCCCACCCCAAGATGAATGTTACTTTTTTCTTTGTGTTCCCATCACTTAAGGTAGAGCTAAGCATGTAGGGAACGCTTGGTAATTAAGGTATTGTGCAACTGGAAACTCACTAGAGAAGAAAAAAAAGTATTTTCCAAATCAGATCAACTTCAAACACCAGTGTACACATATTCAAACAGTAGGCTCACACATATATGCTGGGATTTATTCTGATATTCCCCCATGACTCATCCTGTAATCTGCTAGCTAGTTTATTCTGGTTGAGAGAATACACACCCCTAGCTTTGTAGCCTTTCGGATATTTCTGCCACTGACTACCATATGAAAAGCAAGTTTTGTTTTCGATTTTCTGTGGTTTTCCCGATTCAGGAATATGCCTTGAGAATATATAGTCATAAAAACCTTGGGCACAGCATCTATTTCCTTCTTTTTCCTGCCATGTTTGTGATTTGTCCCTTGGAAACAAAGCTGGGCAGCTCTCTTCCATTAAGGCCAGAAAACTCTTAGCTAAAATTCAGAGAATCTGGTTTCCCTCAATGTCCTGTTTGTTATGTGCCTGTAAAAGAGCAAATGAAATGACCCGGCCCGCGGGCACATGGCGGCCATTCCAGCAGTCATTTGGCACCCTCTCCTCATGCACAGTCCTCTAATGGGCTTCCCTTTGGCCTGATCCTAGATCTGTTCTTGCCTTGTACTCTAACATTGAGTACTCTTTGTGGGAGGGAACAGAGGCCTGCTGGGCACTAACAGCCAGGAGAGGCTACCAGCCAACTTCTGCTATGGGTCATTTCCAGCTACTACATCTGCATTGATAACTGTTAGTTTCCAATAGCTGTCTCCTGGTGCATCTATCAGCCTGTATCTGACACTGGCCAGAGACTAATTCTCTCAGCTTCCCTCCTCTTCTAATCTCTAGCAAAGGCTCCCGAGCTCTTTTCTACTGGACTACCTCTTTATTTCCTATGGGGATACTGATAGAAAGGGACATTGTCTACTGACAACAGAATCCAATCAGATATTTTTAATTCGATCAAACCTTGAAGTAATTCAGAGTAAACCAATCCTAAAGCACCAACACGGGAGCAAGATCCTCCTCATATAAGCTATTCGTAGAAAGGCTAGTGACCATTTGTTGGGGAAACCATAGAGAGCATCACACTTTATGTGAATGTTATATTAAATGACTATGGAATAACCTTATAAGTCAGAGCCTATAATTGTGCATCAAAACAACTTTCTATTCACATGAAAAAACTTTAAAATGTTAGTAGAGAACTTTCAGGATAATGAATTCTTAAGAATAAGGAATAAATGCATGCGGCTGTTTTATTTCTCTATTATGTCCACAAAATTACAAAAACAGAATCTCAACTGTGGAAGGGATCGCAATCAATCAATAAGTGCCTACTATTTTGACCCAGCAATACCAATATTTGGTCTGTACCTCCAAAAAGATCAAAGGAAAGGGGAAAGGACCTATATATACACAAAATATCCCCAGAGATCTCTTTGTGGGGGCAAGGAATTAGAAATCAAGTAGATGCCCATCAATTGGAGAAGAGCTGAACAAATTGTGGTAGATGACTGATGAAATACTAATAATAGTAAGAAATGATCAGCAAGATGGTTTCAGAAAACCTGGGAAGACTCATATGAACTCATGAAAAAGAAAATGAGTAGAACCAGGAGAATGGTGTATATAGGACAACAATACTATAGGAATAATCAACTACTGTGATCAAGGAGTATTGATCTAAGACAATTCCTACCAACGACAGATCTGATGAACTCTGAGTGCAAACTGAAGCATATTTTTTAAACTGTGTTTTTTTTTGTTTTCTTTTACAATATGATTGATATAGATATGTGTTTTGCATGACTGCATATGTATTTGATGTCAAATAATTTGTCTTTTCAAGGAAGGGGAAAGCGCAGAAAGGATGGAGAGAACTTAAAGCTCAAACTTTAAAAACTAATTGTTAAAATTTGTAATGTATAAAGGGGAAATATTTAATAAAATAAATAAAAATAATTTTAAAAATAAGTGCCTACTATGTGCTAGACATTAGGCATATGGAGACAAAGGTTAAGCAGTCTTTTGTCTTCAAGTAACTTATATTCTTTGGGGGAGGGGTAGAAACAATGTGCATATATATATACATATATATGTGTATATATATATATATATATATATATATATATATATACACACATAGAACATATGTACAGAACAGAGCCTAAGTATAAGATCACTTTGGGCTGAGGGAGTGGATTAGGAACTGGGAGTTAGCAGATGTCTCTTATTTTGAATTTTGAAAGAAAAGGGGAATTCTAAGACATGGAGGTAAGGAGGAGTGAATTTCAGGTAGGGGAAGAGTTGCTGCAAAGGTATAGCAGTGGGAGATGAGGTGTTTATGCGTGAGTAATGGAAGGAAGGTCTCCCAAGTGGAAAGTGAAGGATTAAATTCTAATTCTAAAAGGAACACATTCTTTCTACTACACTGTCTCTAGGCCAGTCCTAGTGGTTTGCGCACTTAACTGATTGCTCTTCTCATCGGGAGCTGTGCTCATACTCAAGTCAATAATGAAAACACAATGACTGGCTTTGGGAACAGAGGAGTGAGAAGAAACTCAATATATCACTTTCTCCAGGACAGAAACATACACACAGCTTTGATAAGCTTAAAAAGGAATCTCTTGATGGGTAGACTTAACAGAAATCAATCCAATTGACAAGCATTTATTAAGTGCTTCCTGTATGCTAAGCACTGGGGATACAACTGCAAAAGGGCCTGCCTCTAGGATCTTCCTTTCTACCAGAACAGGGATTCTTAGCACTTTTTGTCCTACTTGTACAGTCTGGTGAATCCTCTGGACATCATCTCAGAAAAAAAGCTTTTTATATAAATGCATAAAACAAAATACAAAAGAAACCAATTATGTTATTATTTAGTGATCTACCTAGGTTTTTTTTTTTTAATTTCATAAGCCTCAGGTTGAGAATTCTTATCCTAAGAGAAATATTGGAAATATAGCAGTGAGGATGGAAGAATGTATGGGGGGGGGAGCACTAACAACTAAAAGAAGGGAACTCTGTGACTGTGCTGCTCAGAGGCAAAAGCGAGAAGGGATGATTCCATGCCTGTGGAACAGCATAGATGCACGCCACAAACAAAATATAATGGATGGGAGATGCCAAGTTGACCAATTTGAATGGAACACAGAGGGATTTGGGGGGAAATGATGCTTTTGGTTTTGTTTTTTGGGGGAGCAATCAGGGTTAAGTGACTTGTCTAGGGTCACATAGCTAGTAAGTGTCTAGGGCCATATTTGAACTCAGGTTCTCCTGACTCCAAATTCATTACTCTATCTACTGAGCCACCTAGCTGCCTTCAACATAGCGTGTTTAAGAGGAAGTGATATGTAATTGATGTAATCTAGCCTACAAAGGTAGGGTAGACTTGTATTCTGAGGGGGTATAATAAGTGTTGTATTAGAGTCAGTTCTTACCAGCTCTGGGGAGCCAATTGTTAAATTTTCAGTGTGAACACTTAACATCTTGGAAATGGGCAAATGCTATAGATCAAGGTTTGATTTATTGTTTTATTGACTGCCTAGACTTAAAGTGATGCAGAAAATGTTAATCATAGAGATTAAATTTAAAAGTGTGTATGGTAGCTTCCCCCCTTTCCCACTTCCCACCCTCAGGGAGCTGGCTGTTAAACACTTACCAGCACAGCACACTGTTGTAGCCTACCAAATAGAGTAGTTTATATTTTATCACAAAGACAATGGTAAGCCATTGAACAAGGGCAAGAAGGAATAATCTGCTTTAGGAATATCAATTTAGCAGATATATTAGAATCCAGATTGCATGGAAGTGAGACTGGAAGAAGGGAATTCAATTCAGAACAATTGCCAATTTTCTAAAGAGAAGGTTATAAGCACCTGAACTAAGGTGGTTATGGTTCCAGTAGAGAGAAGGAGATAAAAGTTACATATCTAGAGGAAGTGGACCTGAAATAACTTGGCAACTCATTATATATGGGGAAGGGGTATGAGGGGTAGTGAGAGTAAAGAGGTAAAGAGGATTATAAGGTTGCATAGTATGATGACTAAAAGAATAGTGAGATCCTCTATAGAAATGGAGATATTCAGAGCACAGGAGAAGCTTAGTGGGTAAGACAAGTTTGAGATACCCATTGGACATCTAGGTGGAAATGCTGAACAGCCAGTTGGATATGCTATAGAGCTCTCACAGAGGTTATTGTTGTTGTTTGTCCTTCATTCTCCAGGACGACCATAACACCAGGGAGGTGACGCCACTGCATACAATTGAATTGGATTGAAATGAAGAGGCTGGACAAAGTCACCTGCCTCACTTTCCCTTTAAAAAGCCATCTGGGTTCAGTGGCCAGAAAGAGGTCAGGAAGACTGGAGATGACTCTGGATGCAATGGGAGACCTTGGCCTTTTTAAAGCTAAGGTCTACACAGTTCTCTATAAAACCCAGGTCTAGATATATAGATTTGGGAATCATAGGCTTCTCAGTCTAGAGCTGGAAGAGACTTCAGAGACCATCTTGTCTAATCCCTTAATTTTCTAGTTACCTAGCATTTGTTCAGCACCAACTTTGTATTGGGTATCATGTTGAGGTCCAGAAGGTCGAAAAACGTACTTAAGGTCACAAAACATAGGATCATGGATCTAGAGTTGGAAGAGTATCTGGAAAAAGTATCTGGAAAAAGCAAGTGAAAAGTACAGTAATAAGGGGAATTAGGGTTAACAAGGTGAGAAAGATAGTGAAAAAAATAGGAAGGAAGAAAATATACAAGTAACTGTAGCTTAGAATATAATCTGCTTATAAAACATAAATGAAGAGTAAATTAAAAAATTGAATTCAAAAACATGTTGCTTTCAAGAAACATAATACAAATCATAGATACAAAGATAAAATAAAGAGCAAGAGTAGAATGTACATATAAAAAAGGCAAAGATAATAATCATGATCTCAAAGTTAAAGTGAAAATAGATTTAATCAAAAGTGAAAAATAGAGAAACTACATTAGGTGTCCGCAATATTATTCAGTATTGTTTTAGGCCATTTAAAATATCTGAGCATATGCCCACCAAAACAGATAAAGGAACTATGTGAGCATGAATATAAAACATTTTTATACAAATAAACTCAGATCTAAACAACTAAAGTAATATTTGTTGTTCATAAGTAGGCAAAGCCAATAAATATTTTAAAATTACAATTTTACCTAACTAATTTATTTATTCAATCTCATTCCAATTAAATTAACTAAAAATATTTTACTGAGTTTGAAAAATAATTACCAAATTCATTTAGAATAGCAAAAGATCAGGAACTTCAAAAGGAACCAGAGGGAAATGATGTAAATGAAATAGATTCAGCAGTATCAGACCCTAAACTATATCATAAGGAAAAGCATTGTTGAAGTATAATAAGGATAATTGTGTTTACTTTAAATTTACTTTCAATTTAAATAAAGCTTATGTAGCCAAGGAGAGAAGGAATGCAGAAAACTGGGAAAAACTTTTACAGAAAATCTTTCAGATACATTATGATTGGGTTGGGACTTTGCTGTAGTATGGGAAGTGATGAACTGGTTGATTTAGAAAAACATGGAATGACTTAGATCTACAAAGGACAAGTCATTTCACCTTCAGAAAAACATGACAAGCAAAAATAAGCATAGTACTGTCTTACATATATGTGTGTTTAAAGATATCTATGTATATATATATATATATATATGCATACTTAATTGTAGCCTTCTTTAGGGTGGGATAGAAAAGAAAAAAAAGTAAAAAAATTCACAGCAGAGAACAAAAAGAAACAAAGAAACAATACAAAGCTGAGTAGCTTTGAAAACCATGTATAGTATTTATTAAATAAGTTTTCCTGCAATGGAAATTTATTATTTTATATTTAATTCTCTCATGGTACACTATACACATGCCAATGTTTTCTTTTTTCTTTTCTTTTCTTTTCTAATTTTGTATTTGTTTAAAATTTTTAAAATTTACCAAAAAAAAGAGCTGACAGTAGAAAACTGTCAGCTCTTTTTTTTGGTAAATTTTAAAAATTTTAATTCAAAGAGTCAAAATTTGAAAGGGAAACCAGAGTAGAGGTTAGGAGTTTAGGAAGGTTAACAAAAAGGGATGTTGGCAATCAGGAAAGACTGGATAGGGAAGAGTTTATAGTCAAATTTAGGAATTTCAAAGTTATAGATAGTAGAGGTGGGACGCATGTGGCTGATGTCAAATTTGATACTGTAAAAATGCATATATGGCTGAGGCTGAGTTGGGGTACAAATCACACTTTACTAAGTTGACCAAGTGGGAAGCAAAAGTAGTTTAATAGATGACAGAATGTGAGAAAAGCTCCAAAATATAAGGTTAAGGTTTTAGAAAAAGAAGACACAAAAGAAGCTCATTAAGGAAGGAGGGAAAATACCTTGCGATCAATGGAAAATAGCCACTAAGCTCTAGATATGATTATATTTCTGGGCAGAATGAACTCCAAAGGAAGAGGCGTTGCTGAGAGTTGATAGCAGGGCAAAAGCAGGAAAGTAGCAGTGGGGAGATAGAACTGGACAAGCAGGGACATATTGTCTTCAGGGAAAAACCAGTAGTCAGAACCCTGGTTCTGAAATCAGAAAATCTGAGTTCAAATATGTTCTCTTATTCTTCCTCCTTTTACAAAGGCCCTCATTTATTATCTAATAATAATATTAGACCGTGGATAAATTACTTCTACCTGCTTAGGCCTGTTCCCTCCTCCTTAAAATAAGGGGGTTGGCCTAAGTAGCCTCTGCGGTCCCTCTCAGTTCTAGATCTAGGATCCTATGAAAGCAAAAAAAAAAAAAAAAAAAAAAAAAGCAATCAAAGACAAATATCACTTGTTTTTTAAGTTGGTATTTTTAGTTTAGTTTAGTTTTTTTTTTTTTTTACCATTTTTTTAATGAGGCAATTGGGGTTTAGTGACTTGTCTAGTGTCACATAGGTAGTAAATGTTGAATGTCTGAGTTCAGATTTAAACTCAGGTCTTCCTGACTCTAGGGCTGACGCTCTATCCACTATAGCACCATCTAGCTGTTCCTTTTTAGATCACTTTAATTTCTGATTTAATTTAATAAATTTAATTTTTAATATACCTCCCCTTTTCTTTTGCAGAGAATCATCACTTGTGACAAAATAATAATAATTAAAAAAAAGAAAAGAAAAAATCAGTTCGCAAAACTGGATATATAAGTTGAATCTGACAATATATGTAATATTCTGTATATGTGTTCCCTCACTTCTTACATCAAAGGAAAGTTTCTTAAAAAGCAAATGAGGGCAGGGCAGCTAGCCGGCACAGTGTATAGAGTACCAGCCCTGAATTCAGGAGGAACTGAGTTCAAATATGGTCTCAGACACTTAACTCTTCCTGCTGTGTGACCTTGGGCAAGTCACTTAATCCTCAGCAAAAAAAATGAGGGTTCCATAGAGGAAAAAAAAACATGAAGAGGAAGGATGGAACATGAAAAGGCACAAGGTCCAATCTTCAAATTTACTGATCCTTGGTGGATGTTATTAAATTTAACAAACACTTATTAAGCACCTACTCTATGCATGCATTGAACTGATCGAGATATTAGGGATGCACAAAGACAAAATGGTAATAGTCCCTGTCCTCAAGTTGCTTATATTATCTATGACAAATACATCATGAAGAGTAGGAACTGTCTATTCCTAAGAAAAATGATCAAGACATGCTGTCTTTTCACAAGGTTTAAAAAGTAGCTTTAGGAATAATTGGAGGTGTGTAATGAACTCCCAGATCAGCCCAGGCCCAATCACTCAGTGTCTGGCTGAGGTTCTTCTGAGAGGCAGCCTATTTTCCAACGCAATCATGCATTCTAATGGAATTATTTGGGGGGAGGGGAGGAAGTAAATGGAAAGCCGGTGGGCAAGATAACTTTTAGAATTTAAATGAACTCAAGCTTTCAAGCTTCCAAAAGTCCTGTCATAGTTCATCAACTGGAACATTTGTGTCAAAAGCTATATGTTTTAACTAACTTGACATGAGGAGAAATAATAGGAAAGTATGGCTCTGGGTTTGATAAGAAGGAATGAAGATGGGGTACACTGGCAAGGCGGTATGAGATTCGAGTCTTTTTTCTTTCTTCTCTGGTGCCATGGTAGAGTGAGAGGCTTTTTACTGATATTAGGGAACTGATAAAATCTTTCCTAATTAAAGTCGCTACCATTACTTAGTTATTCTATGGGCAACATCTCCTGTGGACTGCAAAGTAGCATTTAGAAAGACTGAAATTGTTAGGGTTTTTTTTTTTTTAAGTATTAGACTTTTTTTTAAAAAGGGACTCTTTCTTCCAGTTCAAATAATAAAACTGGAAGGGCTCTTAAAATCTATATAGTTCAACTTTTTCATCTCACAGGCTCAGAGAGATTAAGTGACTTGCCCAAAATGACACAGCTAGTAAAGGATAGAGTTGAGATTCAGATCCTCTGACTCCAAATCCAGAATTCTTTTCACTGTCACACTTGATTTCTTGGTCTAAGTTCGGGTAACTTTGGTTCTCTCCAGGAACCATCCTCTGTTTCAGGTACTTTGGAATAATTTATTTTCATCATGACTGAAGTCAGAAATCCGAACAATAGCTCTCACCTGAGTTCTAGTTGAAATCGGTTGCCTAGAACCACAGAATACCAAGGGTAGAGAAATTCAGTGGCCCCAAGAAAGAACTGGATTCCACTGTTCACCTGAGCTTGAATCTTGAATCTCTCTCCTCCTTGTTCTTCCTTAAGCTCATGCTGCTTCTCCATTGCTTATTTCCTTGTCTGGACCCTCTTCCTTTCCCCATCCTCTACTACTGGGTGTTTCCCAAGGCTCAGTTCTTGGGCCCTTGCTCTTTTTTTCTATAGTAATTCCCACTGAGAATTCAGATAGTTTCAGAGCATTAATCTCGCCTCTATGTGGTATTCCCAAATCTATATATTCCTGAATCTCATCTGGAGTATCTTTTCAACATCTGCCTACTAGACCATTTGCAGGTTTCATCATAAACTCAAACTTAATATAACAAAAACCAAATTCATTTCTCCCTACTCACCTCTCCCCAAAAAGAACCCTCCCAAGACCCTCTCCCCCATTCCTGTCAATGACAACATGATTCTTTTAATCTTTTCAGTTTGAAACCTCACTCATAATTGATTCATTTTCCTTTATTTCATAACAAACAGAGGACAGGAATAGGGACTGGACTCAGGATTTCATTGGTATATGATTCTCCCAGGTGGGAAAATTCCCTTTATCAATGCAGATGTGCACATTCCCTACAACTTTGAGTTTTCGTGAGTTGACTAGATCATTGAGAGGTTAAGTGACATTCCCAGGGTTTTGCTATCCTTTATTATGTCCTCCTGTTTCTCCCTCACAACAAATAACTCATTCAATTCTAAGTTATTTTTTTTTGAAATGTATTTCCCAGATGCCCTATAGTCTTTCCATTTCTACTATTCCATGCTAACCTAGGTCATGTTCACCCCTATCTGGAGACCAAAACAGTCACCTAACTGGTCTTCCTGCCTTCAATCTCTTCCCTACTCCATTCTGTTCTGAATAAAACTGTGAAACTGATCCTCAACGAATCCTACTTCAATCATGTCTCTCTGCTTCTCAGAAGTTATCACTGGCTCACAATCATCTAAAAGATGAAATTAAAAGTCTTCATCCTGATATCCAGTCTTTATCTCCCAGGGTTCCACTTTACCTGTTCAAGAATGATGATGAGTTTATTCTGCACATGGTTTGGTCAAGGTGAAGGCAGGACATTCAGGAAGATATAACCAGCAGGTACGTGGAAACTGAGAAGGAGAGCAGAACTAGAGATATGAAATAGATTGCCTATAAGATTCATTTAAGCACTAAATCACAGGTCCCACAGTATCTACATGCACTAAAGAAGATTTTGGAAAGAGTGTTTGCTTGAAATGGGTATCGGCTTATTTCAGGCATGATGGGTTACTTCTCTGTACTGTACTCTACCTAGTGAGGGCCAGCTAATTCAGAAGGTAGAATGCAAGAAATTAAATATATTTTAAGGGAAAAAATGAGAGTAAAACACTGGAGTTAAAAATGCAAAATCAGTAAGGTGGCACTTTCCATTTGTTTTTGCAGACACTGCCTCTAGATGAGTTTAATTTTCACTGCAGGCTATGAATATGCTTACTTTATGCTTCTGTTTATGTCCATTATTCAATTCACTACAAATATGTCCTACTCCATAGAAGAGTATGCTACCTTTCCTTTTTATAGTCTATTGGGTCTGGTTTAAAATTTAGAACAATATTTCACTATAACAAAAGCACCAGGAAAATTACCACAGTAAATTACTGCTCCTCTACAATGAAATTTATTGGGAGCTTCTGGGTGTAAACTACATTAATTTGGGTTGTGAAGAAAAGGAGCTTAATAGGGTTTTTCCTTCAGAAAATGACAGAATTCTCAGAGAAGATAATTAATTTCATAACAGACCCAAGTATTTGATGTGCTTTTCTCCTTCCCTCAGTCCTTGGTTCAAATTCTTCCAAATTCTTTCAGGTTTAAAAGACTTACAGTTTAGGAGAGATTGAGATAAAAAGATCAAGTTCAGTTTAGGAATTCAACCATTCTAGCAGCAGGCTAGTTGAGAGGTATTCAAACCCCCAAAAGTATTCTCAGATAAAATTATCTGAGGGGTAGGAGGAGGGAATGGATTGTCTCTTCACCAATTAAGATAGCTTAAATGTGACCTCAGACATTTATAAACTGTGTGATTCTGGGAAGGTCAATTAACCTCTGATTGCCTCAGTTTCTTTAATTGTAAAAGGGGGATAATAACAGTACATACACCTCACAGAATTGTTGTGAGGATCAAATAACATAATATTTGAAAACATGCTTAGTACACTGCCTAGCACATAGCAGGCATTATAGAAATACTTATTCCCTTCCCCCCCCCCACTGACCAGGTAATGATTTGTAAACTTTGAAAGTTTAGAAGCTCTCTACCATCAACTATAACAACTGCCATGCTGTATCTGCTTTAAAAAATCCCCCCTTTAAAAAGTTAATTAATTATGGACATCAATCAATGGAAGCACACTGGTGGGGGCTCATAAGTATCATTACTATAAAGTACTAGTACTTCAGATTTACCTCTAGTATCCTAAAAGAGAATAGCAGTGAGGCACCCTTCATGGACTCAGTCTGTCTATTAGGGTGGGAATTAGAGAAATGTTTTATAATTAATATAAAAGTACAGTACAGATTGAAAACAAACAAGCACACATCAGTTCTGAACTGAGTACAAACACAGATTTAACAACAATGATTTCTTATAATGCAAATAGACTTCTGATCAATAATTCTAAAATATGAAGCAAAATTATTCCTGAAAAAATGACAATGGATTATGAATGAAGACCTATCCTAAGCCCAGTGAAGTCTGCCACAATCATCTCAGAAAATTAGGTGAATCAAATAATACTCTTTGTCTCACCAGGAAAGAGGAAGCAAAATAGATATAAAGCTCTAAATTTCTGCTTAACCCAAGGGGAGAGAACAAAAAGCAAGGTGAAGAGGAAAACCCCGGACTTTTGGGGGGCATGAAGCCCTTTTTATTATTTTTGGTTAAGTAAAATGGCATATTCCCAGTCATGCTCCTTTTTTCTAGGCTCTAACTCTGATTTTCAGTCCCCCCCCACCTCCAAGGGAGAAGCAATATCTAATGTACATTCCAAGGGCTATAAAACCACACATACCCTTTGACCTAACAATACAATAAGCATGTATCTCAAAAAAGATTTAAAAAAGGAAAAGGACCTATATGTACAAAAATATTTACAGCAGCTCTTTTTTCATGACAAGAAATTGGAAACTGAGGGGATGTCCATTGATTGGAGAATGGCTGAACAAATTGTAGTATGTGATTATGCCGGAAAATTACTGTGCAATAAAAAAGATGAGCAGGAAGCTCTCAAAAAAATACCTGGAAAGACTTCCATGAGCTCATGTAAAGTGAAGCATGCTGTGTATAAAATAACAGCAATATTGTGTAAGATGATCAATTGTGGATGATCTTGTAATTCTCAGCAATGCAATGGTCCAAGACAACTCTGAAGGACTTCTGATGAAAAATGCTATCCATAGCCAGAGAAAAAACTGATTGTGTCTGAATACAGATCGAAGCATATTTTGTTTTAGTTTACTTTTCTTGAGTTTTTTTTAGGGGGAAGAATCTATGTTTTCTTTCCCATGACTTTTATATAAATGTTTTACAAGACTTCACATGTGCCTTCTCAAAGGCAGCGGGGTGAGGAGGAAGGAAGGGAGAGAACTTAGAGCTCAAAAAATTCAAAACAGATGTTAAAATTGTTTTAGATCAAATGGGGG
This sequence comes from Myrmecobius fasciatus, assembly GCA_023553655.1. Classification (NCBI taxonomy): domain Eukaryota; kingdom Metazoa; phylum Chordata; class Mammalia; order Dasyuromorphia; family Myrmecobiidae; genus Myrmecobius; species Myrmecobius fasciatus. The sequence continues at coordinate 44,449 of JAJPUD010002298.1, read as the reverse complement.
AAAATGAAATATTAAATAACAAAAAGTGTACTGCCTCTAGTATACCTGAAAGAGATTTCATGAAGAAAATCTACAGGTTCATCCTAGCCAAATTTTAAAAACACCAGATCAAAGGGAAAATAGGAGCAACAAGAAAAAAATATGGTGGAACCACAGTTAGGATCTCATAAATCCAAGTAGCAGCTTCATTAAGAGACTGCAAGTCTTAGAACATAATATATCAAAAAAGCAAAAGAAATGGGGCAGCAGTCAAAAATATACTCAGCAAAGTTGAACATAATTCTGAATGAAAAAATAGACATTTAATGAATTGCCAGACTTTCAGGATTTTATTCCAAAAAGACCTGAACCCAATAGAAAATTCAACATAGAACAATAGAAAATTTGGAACAGAAGGCTTTTTAAGGATCAATGTTGAAAAATAACCCATGCGTATGTTTTGCAAATAAAAAGCTTTACTAAAAAAAATTAAAAATTAAAAAAAAACTTCAACATAGAAGAGCCAGGAGAAATAAAAGGTAAAAATTAAAGATTAATTTCAAGGGACTCAATAAAAACAAACTGTTTATGTTTTATATGCGGAAATATAAACCACATATCTGAGATTGTCATTAGTAAATGGACAGTTCAAAAGAAAGATTGGGGCAGAGCTGATTGTGACATGATTCTAAAAAGCATGTAGAAAAAGGTAAGAAGAGAAATTATGCTATACCAATGAAATGTGATGGCAAGAACTTATAAAGAGAAATTAGAAGGGGGATAAAGACTGGTAAGTATGGAATCCTACTCATTTCATGAATGGGTTAAAGAACAAATAATACATATTTATCTAGAAGGATATGAAAGTCTTCAAAATTTATAAAGAAATAAGAGTGGGTGGAACTGGATAAAGGGGATACAGAAGGATGTGTAGATTAATAGGAAAGGGGTGAGGTATGCTGATTAATGGGAACGGAATAAAGGAGAGAAAAGGTGGGAGGAAAGGATAAGGGAGTGATCCTTGAAGGCAGGATAAGTAGCCAGAGCAGGTAGAAGTTAAGTAGAATAGTCAGCAGGGATGAGAAATAAGAGATACACATAAATCTAATAATAATCAGGAGTAGAATTTATTAGAAAAAAACAACAGTAGCTATCATTGATCTTGAAGTTAAAGCTCAAATAGATTTAATCAAAAGAGAAGAACAAGGAAACTACCCTTTTGTTGGTCCTATTAATCAATATTGTTTTAGACTACTTAAAATAACTGGATAGTATAAGGATGGAATATTGCGGTGGAATAGGAACTGATGAGTTGTTTTTTAGAAAAATTTTAGAAAAATACAGAAATATGAATGAAGATGTTATCCACCTTCAGAGAAACAGAGGGCAAGCAAGTATAGTAGGGCCTTACATAGATGTATATGAATGCATGTGTACATATGTGTATGATTATAGATATCGATGTATATATACATAGGTATATGTGTGTATATTTCTGTATATATATATATATAAATCAATATAAATATGTCTATGTGTATATATGTATTATAGATGCATCTATGTGTTCTTAATTGTAGCTTTCTTGGAGGAGGTGGGGGGGGAAGAATAAAGTAAAGAGTGTACAACAGAGTTACAGAGAACAAAAAAAAACTTACAAGGAAGCAAAGGTGGACAACTCTGAACACAATGGGTAGTATTTATTATGTAGGTTTCCTTGAAGTGGAAATTTATTGTCTCATAGTTTGAATCATCTCTTGTGTTCTGCTGTGCACATGGCAGTATTTATTTTTTCCCTTTTTCTTTTTCTATTTTGTATTTAAGTTTCAAAAAAATAAATGCACTGCCTTAAGCACAAGGCATTTTCTGTGTGTATTCAGACTAGTCCAATGTATCTTTTCATCTTTTTTTCCTGCAGTGCTATTTCTATGTCCTTATCCAATCCCTCAGGGATTCTGTTAGAGTCCAAATGTACTAGCTCCATTGTCACTGATAAAGAATTGATCAAAATCTTGTCACTTCCTTTCCATGTTTTGTTTGTCATCCTTAAGTGCTCTCAGAATGATCCGGCTTAATTGGGTTTCTTGCCAAGCTTTCTGTAAACTTGTTTACTGCACCTTATTCTCCTATGAGGTGATACTACTAATGATCTTTTGCCATCTTCCCCTGTAAGATTTAGAAGCAAGTGCAAATTCTGAATCATTGTTGTCTTTGTCGCATTTCACTCACAGACAAGTACGACTATTTGTTGTCCACGACAGTTCCTAGGATCAGATCTTACAGAGTGAACTCTTTAACTGGCTAAATTTCCTTTGGAAATATTGATATTATTTTAACCATTTGCAATTTTTTTTGTCTTTTTTTTAAATAAACAAGTATGATGATACAGACAGTTGATTCAAAAATTACCTTCACATTGTTTAAGGGTCATTTCCTATCTGCTAACTTACCACTTCCAGCACCTCACAACTTTTTACTTAAAGTACTTATGACACAAAAATGTAATGTCTCCATGTAGTCCACAAACCTTTGACTTCTTTAATTTCTTCCCGCTGAATCATATTTTCCAATATATTTTTTACTGTCCATCTCTATGTCCACTATTGCATTGAAGCTGCCAGCCATCAAAGTGTATGCTGATTTAATTTGAAAGGTCTTATTGATTTCTTCATAGAATTTCTTTACCTTCTCATCTTCTGCAACAGATGTTGGCACATAAGATCTAATTATTTTCATGATTTTTTTTTGCCACTGTGCGTATCATACGTACAACATGATAAGGCAAAGTATGCTCTCGTTGATTTGTGAAGCTTGATAAACAAAAACTGTCAATTCCCTTATTTGCTTCGACAATCAGTAAATCTTCCCTCTAGCTGCAACCTCCTTTCGTGTTCTGATTTTGTTCATAATGAGAATAAAACTATTAATATATTCAAGTCCTCCAGTAACATGTCGATTAGTCACTTGCCAAAGATCTCACGGTTAGATGACCAAGAAGTAAGTTAATGCTTATTAGATTGCCTATAAACTAGGTGATATTTAGCATTCCCTTCCTCCTTGTCTCCCTCTCCACAGAAGTCTGGGGGGGCAGGGCATAGGTCTGAACACTGCTATATTTTTCTTAGTTTCTTGGAACACCACAATCAAAGAATCTGTCACCTAATGGCTGGTCTACATTGCTAAGTAAACACATCTTTATCTATTAATACTCTAAAATATTCTACATTAGAAGCAGCATGGTTAATGTATAGAATGCCTTGTTTAGAGTCAATTCAATCCAAGAATTCAGAAATTGTAAGACTGCAGTTTAAACGATCTGATATTTACTAGCTGTGTGACCCTGTACAAGTAACTTAACTTCCATTTGCCTCAAGAAACATCATAGAATACCTACTAAATTTTACATATTATATGAACTGAGAATTTCCATAATGGGAGTTTCCCAGTTAAAAAATCCTTTGTATAACTGCATATGATGGCCTGCAAAAAACAAAACAAACAAAAAAAACACCCAGAAACAATAGCAAAAAAGCCCAGATCCTATCACTTAAACAGAAAATTAATTTTAAGGATTTCTTCTATAAACTAAAGGATATTTTTCTAAAGCGTCAATTCTTATCGACTGCAGAAATTAGCTAGCATTGGTCTTTAAGGGATGACATCTGTTTGCTTGCCAATGGGACTATTCAGCTAACTATGACATTGATGAGAATGAGACGCTAAGAACCAAAGTTTTGTTCTTAATCTATCCCCAACAAACCTCTGACTTCTTAAATACCAGTTGGATAGTAACACGAGATATGATTGATGGTAGAATCATCTCAATTTGAACATCAACCCGAGTTCTGACATCAGCTTTATTGTGTACACATGGATGACTTCATCTGGGAATAAGTTTGAGGGTTTCTTGTTTTGTTCTTTTGTTTTTCATTTTCTCTCAAAGTACATCATGGTCTGAAAAGAAGGGGAAAAGTAGCTATGCATTTGTTCTCTTGTTCTTTCAGGGACATATCGGGTGGGTTTTGCAAAAAAGCCCTAGCTATCACTGGGATATCCCAAAGAGAGGACTCTTTTTTCCCCAAATTCAGGTTGTCCACCTTTCATTATCCAAACATCAAGTCATTCCATGTTAAAGTTTCAACATGGCTATGTTAATTCCTACCCATGCCTAGAGGCCAAGAATCAGTAGGTTTATAGGCGTAGGTGTGTTTGCCTCCGGGTAAGTTATTGAAAATCACTGAAAAGCAGGTCAGTTTCTGTGAGAACAGACATTAACCTGCAGGAACCTGGCAGAAAGAATTATATTTTAAAATAACAGCAAGTCCCCACCTCTTCTAAGAACCATCATCATATTTTATTTCTTCCTTGGCCCTGATATCATAAGAAACCACTATAGTTCACAAGATAATCGCCATTTCTTTTTTCCAAAATGCTTTGATTCTTAGAAAGTCTTATGCTATAGAAAAAAAAAAAAAAGATGGTCAGGTAAGCTATAAATAGTAAGTGGATATTATCTGACTGCTGCCGGTAGGTTTTCTTGCACAGATAGCAGGATATCTTACATAGTGATGAACAGCTTAAACACGTGTTTAACAATGGAAATAACTTGCCTTTTGCTGGTTCTGACACTCTTCCCTATGTGAAGACTTTCTCATCATTTTGAAAAAAGTTATTGTTTCCTCCTCAAAGGTCATGACCATCTCTCATTAGTTCTGGCTCAGGAAAATATTCCTTGGCTTTCTCCAGCTCCATATTCTATTTTCTGATTGGCACAAATAGATCTGTCTCTCCCAGCTCTTAGATGAATGCAAGCTCTTCTACAGACCTCAGAGGGAAAAGAGAGTGAAGTAATATACTCTCTTTTTTTTTTTTTCATTTGCTTGCTTTTTTTTTTTTTTTTTGCTGAGGCAATCGGGGTTAAGTGATTAAGTGTTTGAGGCTGGATTTGAACTCAGATCCTCCTGACTTAAGGCCTGGCACGCTATCCACTGTGCCACCTAGCTGCTACAATATACTCTCATTCTTTAAAGGGCTGGGCTTCAATCATTCTGAGATTCAAATATGGTAGACAATAAGGGCAAGAGTCATGCTCTTTCCAAGCATGAAATAGACAATTTGACTTCCCCACTGTCTCAGTTACTCCAAATGAATGATGTATGACTTAAAGGCCAGGACATTCAAGTTCTGAATTTTGGCACACACCAACAATTTGTCATATGATGTAAGCGCGAAGTTTCAGAGTCTGCCCAATGGGAAGAAGAATATTCCATACCACTTTGTATTACTGTTATAAGGATAAAATAATCTAATACATATATATATATATGGATATTTAAACATATGCATATATATATAAATATATGTATATATATATATGTGTATATATACACACACATACATACACTGTCTAGCTGTGAGTGTGCTTTAAGTAGTATATAATACTGTATCCATACATGTGTAGACATGTATTATGTACATATACATATGCTTATATATATATACATAGGTATATGAATAAATATATATACCTATAAGCTTTCAAAACATAAAGTGTCCAAATATATAATGGAAGGATCATATCTGCTAGGAGATGCCTCCTGGCAACCCAGTTTTGTCCTGCATGGGAGGATGCCATCATTCGACCAAGTGTACCTGGCTTTGGCTCAGCTTTTGGTGCTAATTCTGATGGGAAGGCTGGATAGAATGGAAGCACATTGAAAGCAAGGATTGCTTCCTTTTTGTTTTTGTTTCACCAGCATCTAGCACCAGACCTGGGTACGTTAGGTGCTTAAAAACATCCCTAGACTGATGAGGCAATTAGGTGCCTCACCTCCCAAGTACAAATCCAACTTCAGACACTAGTGTAGCTGTGTACCTCTGGAAAAGTCATTTAACTGCTGTGTGCCTCAATTTCCTTATTTACAAAGAGGGATTATAATGGTATCTACACCCCAGGTTTATTGTGAAGATTAGATGAAATCATATTTGTAAAGTGTTTTACAATCTGGATCATCATCAAATCATGGATTCATTTTTTATTTCTTTTAAAGCAGCTCCCAAAGATTGACCTCAGTCTATGATGGCTCAGAGCAGAAATTCTAAGACAGGATCCAAATGGAAAATAGAATGATTTCAAATGAAGCCAGGGCAAGAGAGAGACTAAAACAAATACAGGTACTCAGCTCCAAGGGAATAAAATAAACTCAGTCAAATTCACCCAGGGCTAACTCAGAGGCTGATACTTTGACTCCCAGAGGCAGATGCTTCATAAGCCCCTCTTACTTGTCTCTATTCTATGAACCACAGTCTTCAGTTACATTGGGAAACTGTTTAACTTCCTGGCCATGAGGATACTGTTAAACCAGGTTGAACCTGGATTCACCAACACTGCTGGATTAACAAAAGAGATGGACATTACAATAACTGTCATTATCAGTGTAAAATCAGGCAGCCAGCATGGTGCAAATTATCCATATGAAAGGGAAAGTGAGAGTGCCTTTCCCAGAAGGAGGACACTCTATATACTCATTATAGTTTCATTGTATGTCATTTTAAAGTCATCAAATAAAATCATTAGCATTCACCTACCTGAATAGAAGCATGGGAAAATTTCTAAGCTCCAAAATGGTCAGTTTCATTTGGGGCACATCAAGAACCAGTCACAGTAACTGGGGAAGGGCCGAGAAAGTAACCCAGCCAGGTACCAAGTAAAAGGTAACACAATTATTTTAGATTAAGTCAGGGAGGAAGAGGGGGAAGAAGAAAGGAGGAAAGAGAGAGAGAAGGGTTCGGCTGACAGACAGACATTAAAAACTCAAGGAGAATAAATGTTAGTCAAGTCCCATCTCTCTCTCTCTCTCTCTCTCTCTCTCTCTCTCTCTCTCTCTCTCT
>JAJPUD010002298.1:0-37569 GCA_023553655.1 Myrmecobius fasciatus | reverse complement strand
TCTCTCTCTCTCTCTCTCTCTCTCTCTCTCTCTCTCTCTCTCTCTCTCTCTCTCTCTCTCTCTCTCTCTCCAAAGCTGCCAAACTTCTTGAAAAAGCTGTCTACACAGGCCAGCTAGATGCCATAGTGGATAAAGAAGTGAATTGAGTTCAAATCCTGCCCGAGACAAAATACATACTAGCTGTGTGACCCTGGGCAAGTCACTTAATCCAATTGCCTCTTAAAAGAAGAGCAAAAGAAAGTTGTCTACACAGATACTTCTATTTTCTCATTGCCCACATATTCCTTATCATATGCTTTTTAAACTGCCTCCCCAAATCCTGCCTAATGAATTTCATTTGATAGCTGATTCCAAAGGCCTTTTTCTCATCATCACCCTTTATCTGGCTACATTTTCTGATATCAATGACTGCATCCTTCTTAAGAGGAACTAACATTGCTACTGAATTATAAAATACATAAAGCACTTTTCTCTTACACTCCTAAGATTTAATAAGGGGTAACTGAGAGCTGCCTGGTAACCTGGAAGACGCCAGACAGCTCTCAGTCTCCTTTATTACAGATATAACAACTGAATTACTGAACTTCAGAGATGGAAGAAACCTCAGCTGCTATCTGGTCCAACTCCTAACCAAAAGAAATTCTCATTTTTCATACCCCCCAAGTGTCACCTAGCCTCTGTCTAAGACCTCAGATCAAGGGGATCCCATTCTCCCCAAAGACAGTCCATTCCTCTTTTGGACAAGTTGAATTCTCTAAATTATCTAAAAATGTGATTAATGTTCCATATAGAGCTTTCAAGAGTTACCATCCATGTTTTACAGATGACTAAATTGAGTCTCAAATTGGTTAAGTGACTTGTCATGTCACTCTCCTTCTTATAATCCCACAGTGGCTGCTGGATGCCTCTAGGATCAAATGTAAACTCTACAGTTCGCCATTTAAAGTGCTTTACAACCTGCCCTCAATCTACCTTTCTAGATTTAATATATATCCTCTTCTCGATTTCTACAGCACAACCAACTTTGCCTTCTTTCTTTTCTTCAGACACAATGTTCTTTTTCTATCTGTAAGCCTTTGCACTACCTGCCCCTTTTGTCTAGAACACTTCCCTCTGCCATCCCATTTCTTAGAATTTCTTAGAACAGCAAAACTATACTAGCGGGGGATCTCAACCTTGTTCTCTCAGAACTAAATAAAACAAACCACAAAATAAATAAGAAACAAGTTAAGGAGGTAAACAAAATGTTAGAAAAGTTAGGTATGATGGGTCTTTGGAGAAAATGGAATGGAGACAGAAAGGAGTTTACTTTTTTTTTCTCAGCAGTTCATAAAATTTATTCAAAAAGTGACCATGTATTAGGGCATAAAACCTTCAAAATCCAATGCAGAAAGACAGAAATAGTAAATGCATTTTTTTCCAGATCATGATGCAATAAAAATCACATGCCATGTAAGGCCAGGAGAAAATAAACCAAAAGTTAATTGGAAAGTAAATAAATAATCTAATCCTAAAGAACGAAAGGCTGAAGCAGCAAATCATAGACACAATCAATAATTTCATCCAAGAGAATGACAATAATGAAACAACATATCAAAATTGTGGGATGCAGCCAAAGTGGTTATAAGAGGAAATTTTATATCGCCAGATGCTTACTTGCATAAAATAGAGGAAGAAAAGATCAATGAATTGGGCTTGCAACTAAAAAAGCTAGAAAAAGAACAAATTAAAAATCCTCAATTAAATATCAAATTGAAGTTTTAAAAATAAAAAGGGAGATCAATAAAACTGAAAATAAGACAACTATTGACTTAATAAATAAAACTAAGAGTGGGTTTTATGAAAAAAAAACCAAAATAGATAAACCTTTAGTTAATTTAACTAGAAAAAGGAAAGAGGAAAATCAAATTGTTAGTCTCAAAAATGAAAAGGGAGAACTTTCCACCAATGAAGAGGAAATTAGAGCAATAATTAGGACTTATTTTGCCCAGCTATATGCCAATAAATTTGATAATTTAAATGAAATGGAGGAATATTTATGCAAAAATATAGATTGCCCAAGTTAATAGAAGAGGAAATAAATTATTTAAATAGCCCACATTTTAGAAAAAGAAATAGAACAAAAAGCTATTAATCAACTCCCTAAAAAAAATCTCCAGGGTCAGATGGATATACATGTGAATTCTATCAAACATTCAAAGAACAATTAATTCCAATACTATATAAACTATTTGAAAAATAGGGAAAGAAAGAGTCCTACCAAATTTCTTTTATGACACAAATATGGTGCTGATAGTTAAACCAGGTAGGGTGAAAACAGAGAAAGAAAATGATAGACCAATTTCCTTAATGAATATTGATGCAAAAATCTTAAAATAGTAGCAACGAGATTACACAAAGTCATCCCCAGAATAATACACTGTGACCAAATAGGATTTATACCAGGAATGCAGGGCTGGTTAAATATTGGGAAAACTATCAGCATAATCAACTACATCAATAGCCAAACTAACAAAAATCATATGATTATCTCAATAGATGCAGAAAAAGCATTTGATGAAATCCAGCATCCATTCCTATTAAAACACTAGAGAGTATAGGAATAAATGGACTTTTCCTTTAAATGATCAGTAGCATTTATTTAAAACCATCAGCAAACATCACATGTAATGGGTACAAACTAGAACCATTCCCAATAAGATCAGAAGTGACACAAGGCTGCCCACTGTCACCATTACTATTCAATATTGTATTAGAAATGTTACCTTTGGCAATAAGAGAAGAAAAAGAGATTAAAGGAATTAGAGTAGGTCATGAGGAAACCAAATTATCACTCTTTGCAGATGAAAAAAATATTAGCAAAGTTGCAGGATACAAAATAAATCTGCATAAATCATCAGCATTCTTACATATTAGCAATAAAGTTCAGCAGCAAGTGACACAAAAAGAATTCAAAATAACTGTTGATAGTATAAAATATTTGGGAATCTATCTGCCAAGGAAAAGTCAGGAACTATACGAACTAAACTACAAAATACTTTACACACAAATAAAAGCCAGACCTAATCACTTGGAAAAATACCATGTGCTCGTGGTTAGGGCGAACAAATATAATAAAAATGACAATATTACCCAAATGAATTTAATTATTCGGTGCCATACCAAACTCCCAAGAAATTATTATCTAGAAAAAATAGTAGTAAAGTTCATCTGGAAGAACAAAAGGTCAAAAATTTCAAGGGAATTAATGAAAAAATGCTAATAAAGGTGGCCTTGCTGTACCACATCTAAAACTATATTACAAAGCAGCGGACATCAAAACCATTTGGTACTGGCTAATAAATAGAGCAGTCCATCAGCGGAATAGCATAGGATTACAGGACAAACTAGGCAATAACTATAGCAATCTAGTGTTTGATAAACCCAAAGATCCCAGCTTTTGGGATGAGAACTCACTATTTGACAAAAACTGCTGGGAAAATTGGAAACTAGTATGAAAAAATTAGGGCTCAACCCACACCTAACGCCACATACCAAGATAAGATCTAAATGGGCTGATGATTTAGACATAAAAAATGATATTATAAGCAAATTAGAGGAGCATAGGATAGTTTACCTCTCACACCTGTGGAGAAGGAAGGAATTTGTGTCCAAAGAAGAACTGGAACTCATAAGTGAACATCAGATAAATAATTTTGATTATATTAAGTTAAAAAGTTTTTGTACAAGCAAAACTAATGCAGACAAGATTAGGAGGGAAGCAATAAACTGGGAAATCATTTTTACATTTAGGGATTCTGATAAAGGCCTCATTTCTAAAATATATAGAGAATTGTCTCATATTTATAGGAATTCAAGCTACTCTCCAATCGATAAATAGTCAAAGGATATGAACAGACAATTTTCAGATGATGAAATTAGAACTATTTCTAGTCATATGAGGTGTTCTAAATCACTATTAGTCAGAGAAACACAAATTAAGACAACCCTGAGATACCACTACACACCTCTCATATTGGCTAAGATGACAGGAAAACACAAGGATGAATGTTGGAAGGCATGTGGGAAAACTGTGACACTAATACATCGTTGGTGGAACTGTGAATGAATCCAGCCATTCTGGAGAACAACTTGGAACTATGTTCAAAAAGTTATCAAACTGTGCATACCCTTTGACCCAGCAGTGTTTTTACTGGGCCTATATCCCAAAAAGATCTTAGAGGAGGGAAAGGGACCCACATGTACAAAAATGTTTGTGGCAACCCTTTTCATAATGCAAGAAACTGGAAACTGAGTGGATGCCCGTCAGTTGGAGAATGGCTGAATAAATTATGGTATATGAATGTTATGGAAAATTATTGTACTGTAAGAAACGATCAGCAGCATGATTTTATAGAGGCTCTCTGGAGAGACTTACAGGAACTGATGCTAAGTGAAATGAGCAGAGCCAGAAGATCATCTTACATGGCAACATCAATATTATACAACGATCAATTCTGATGTAGACCACAGCCCCTGCTATTGGGCATCTTACATTCTAACTCTACTAGGATACATTAGTGAAGGGTGTTTTGGTTTAGAAAGTCACAGGGATGGAGAGTTGAGGCAGGAAGAATATAGCAATATGTCGATATTGATCTGATTATCATTCTAAAACTGAAAGTGAAGCGAGGTATCCAGTGAGAAGAGGACCAAGGAATAGAGTTAACTTTACTGGGACCACTAAGACGAAGCAGATCATGTCAGGAACTTGTCAATCAGGCAGCATCGATATTCTGAAACTTCTATAACTGAAAAAGTTAAGTCCTCCAAGGCATGGCATGGGGTCCATGGTAAATAGATGGCTAGTGAGTGAAGACTGAAACCTGGGCTCAGATTCTAATCATGCTCTCTCTGTCTTTCCTCTACTTTCAAGAAACTGCTTCATCCTAGCTCTCTTCCTATCTTTCTGTCCACGACTTCATCTCTCCAGGAGCCTGTCATCCTCTTCCCAATCCCTTGATGCTGGTGTAATTTAAAGTTCTGTCCTGGACCCTTTTCTTATACCTTCTAGTTCGAGACAAGATGTGAATGGATGGGTGAAAATCATACAGATAGAAGTATGGATAGATCTCACCTTCAAAGAGCTTACATCCTACTCCAGACTGTTACTTCTTCACATTGTTCCCACATTAATCCTCTGACGGGACTAATTTGAGCATGTAATACTTATTATATTCAAAAACTTTCACATCATGACTTCTGATTATTTATTAGACTTCACCCTCCTTAGGCTGGCATTCAAAGTCCTCTGTCACTGGCACCACTCTACTTCTCTAGCCTTACTTTTGCTTTGCTCTATGAAAAGCTAATAATTCCACTTCAGACACCTGCTAGTTTGTATGACCCTGTGCAAGTCACTTTTCCTTTCCGGGCCATTTCTCCCATCTTTAAAATGCAGGGTTGACTTAACAGCCTCTAAGGTCCCTTCCAGCTGCTTGAGATCTATGATCCTTTCTTATCACATGGCCATGTCTTTACTCACATTATTATTTATACCTGGAATAATAGGAATAATATACATTTATATGCTGCTTTAAGATTTAAATGCTTACTGGGTATGTATTGCAAAGGGATCATAAAAAGGAAAAAAGGACCTATAGGTGCAAAAATGTTTGCGGCTGCTCTTTTTTTTGGTGGCAAAGATTTGGAAACTGAGTGGATGCCCATCAGTTGGGGAATGGCTGAACAAGTGATGGTTTATTAATGTTATAGAATATTATTGTTCTCTGAGAAATGATCAGCAGGATGATTTCAGAAAGGTCTGGAGAGACTTACAGGAACTCATGCTGAGTGAAGTAAGTAGAGCCAAGAAAACATTGTACCCAGTAATAACAAGATTATACGATGATCAATTCTGATGGACATAGCTGTTTTCAACAATGAGGTGATTCAGGCCAATTCCAATAGACTTGGGATGGAGAGAATCATCTGGCTCCATAGAGAGGACTAGAGGGACTGAATGTGAATCAAAGTATAGTATCTCCACTTTGTTGGTGGTGGCGTTTGCTTGCTGGTTTTTTGTTTCTTTCTTGTGTTTTTTTCCTGTTGGATATGACTTTTCTTGCACAACATGGCAGAAATATGTTTAAAAGAATTGCACATATTTAACCTAAAAAGATTTAAATGCTTTAAATATATTCTAATTTGAGTCATACCAATAAACCTTCAAGGAAAATATTATTATGCCAGCTTTATAGATATGGCAAGAGAGGGAGAGAGAGGTTAAGGATCTCACATCTAGAGCTAGAAGGGATCTCCAAGGCCATCTAGTCTAACCCCATCATTTTATAAAAAGGGAAACAAAGGCTTAGGGAGGAGGAAATGTCTTGCCCAAGGTTACAAATAGGATTTTAGACTGAAAACTGGAAGATGACTCAGAGGTCATCTAGTTCAACCCCTCTCATTTTAATAAATGGGGAAACTGAGACTTAGGGAGAAATAACTTGTACAAGTTTACCACCCAGCTAAATGACAGACCTAGGACTATAACCTGGGTTGGTCAGTCATTCAAGGTCATTGTTTTTGTTATTGTTGTTCAGTTTTTTTTAGCTGTGTCTGATTCTCAATGACCCCATTTGGGGTTTTTTTGGCAAAGATACAGGAGTGGTTTGACAATTCCTTCTCTAGTTCATCTGTCAAATGAGGAAACTGAGTCAAACATGGTAAAGTGACTTGTCCAGTTTCGCCCAGCTAATTAAGTGTCTGAGTCTGGATCTGAACTCAGGTCTTTCTAACTCCAGGCCTACCGATTTATCCATTGCAGTGACACCTATCTGCCATTAAAAGTATGCAAAACTGTTTTTCCTAGAATTATAGAGGCAATGGAATCTTCATTTTAGAAACTGTGTCTGGTGAGACATTTACAGGTGTAGAATATTGTACAAGCTGTCAGATACAGTTGATATGTTGCTTGACTTTGATGAATTGCTTTTTCTTTTTTTATTATTTGTTACAAGGGATAACTTACTGGTTAAATTTGGAAATAAATGCGATGTAAAAATTTTTAAACAAAGTTTTAATCAGAAGAGCTGTGTTCAAATTCTGTATCTGATCTATAACCTCAGACAAGTCAGCTTTGCTCCTTGGACATCATTTTATTCATTTATCAAAATGAGGCACCCAGACTATGTGGCCTCGCAGGTTCCTTCCAGTCTGAGATTTATGATGCTATGTGTTACTTTTCAGCTTAAGATTTATGATCCTCTGACCTATAAATGTGCTTCCAAATAGAATAAAAAGATTGAGAAACTTGGGCCTTGGGAAAAAAAAACGTAAAAGAATTTAGGATTAGTTTATTTTTTTTAAAGTGGTGAGTCAGTTTTGTTTTTAATTTTTATTATTTTATTTTGCTTTTTATCATGTTTATTCCTGAATATATCTCCCTTCTCATCCCATCCCTAGCAAGCTAATCTTTGTGACAAGGAATAAAAAAGACTTATAAAAAGAGCTCAGCAGAGATAACCAGGCTCCAAGTCTGGCCTTAAATGCAGTGTTGCGTATCATAGACTTATATCTTTGCAAATAAGGGAGGTACACTGTCCTAACTCTCCTTTGAGGAGAAGGTTGATCATTATAATTATACAGAATTCTGTTTCTTTTGGAGGAGAAGAAAGGAGGTTTTTCAGTTTATTTTAATAAAATCATTGTGCATAGTGTTTTCTTAGTTTTATTCCTCCAGCATCACTTCATACCAGTCTTCCCATATTATTATGAATCCCTTCCAATAGGATTGCTTCTGATGCAACCAGCATGAAATCCATCCAAGTAGTATGATTTGTTTGTTCATTTTCCAATTGATCGACTAAAAGTAAAGAAATTGCAGAGTCCATGGCCATTCTCCCAAGTGGAGATAATCATTCCTCATTTGAACTGGCCATGAGACAGAGCTACGCTGGCTGACATTTGGAGGATGAGCAAAGCAAACAATCCTCACTTCTGGGTACCACATAGACTAGGCTCTGACTTATATACCCGTGAACTCTCTCACTGACCACTTTGCTACTACCCAGAACTTGCTGTTTTCCCTCCTGCTATCCATCTTTTCTGTGTCTTAAAACAACATTTCATTTGGTTTTATATGCCTTTATTTATAAATATATCAATTTCCATCCTCTCCCTAAAGAGCTTTCACCTAGAATAAATGGTATTAAAAATAAACAGAGGAAATTCAGTTCAGCAAAATCAACCAACTCATTACCCAAGGCCAACTGTATAAGCAATATATTATAGTTCTCCACTTTGACAAAAAACAGGGGGAGGTCCATATTTTCAACTCCTTTCCAGGAAGAAGATACCTTGGTCCTGATAATTACAATGCATTCACTTTCAGTCTCAGTTTCCTTTGTTGGATCCTTATCTATGTCACTAGGCCCTCTGACTATCTGTGGCCTACAGGATTCTGCCCTGGACGTTTTCTTTTCTCCTTCCATAGGACTTCACTTGGTAATCTCATCAGCTCCCTTTCTTCCTTTCCACAAAGAAGTCTACAATTAGGGGCAAATATAAATATACATACATATATATATATACATGTCTATAAGCATATATATACATATATATTGATATCTATAAACATGCATATATATACACACACACATATTCACATATATACTCATACCCATATATGTAAGACATTATACTTGTTTCCAAGTGTCATCTAACTCTATGGAGGTGGACAGCATTGCCCCCATAAGTCCAAATCCTTCCATACTTTCCTAAATCAACCAGCTCCTTATTACCCAGATCACAGCAATATCCCAACGCAATCACATTCCATCAGAAAGACTGTCTATAAAAGTTTCTTCCCATTTTTCTGTATTCCTTCCATTCTTGGCTGCATAGATTTTATTTATGTAAGAAAATTTTAATTTAAAAAAATAAAAATTATCCATCATATACTTTGACAATGCTCCCACTTTGTTCAAGGTCTGATACCATCCAGTTCCTTCACATCCCTTTTCCTCTAGTTTTCCCAAATTTCCTGACCTTTTGTTTTATTTTTTTTCTAACTCAGTAAAATAATTTTTAGTAGTTTAATTGGAATTTCATTACATAAATAGATTAGTTAGGTAACATAGTTATTTTCTGTATTATACTGACTTTACCAATCCATGAACAATAAATATTACATCAATCATTTAGATCTAACTTTATTTGTATAACAATGTTTTATGTTTATATTCATATATAGGTAAATTCATTCCATTCACATTCTAAGCTGTAATTACTTGCTGTATATTTTCCTCCTTCCTATTTTTCCTCTTTATCTTTCTCACCCTATTCCTATCCCTCCTCACTTCACTGCTTTGCTTCTACCACTACATTGCCCTCCTATTCCTTAACCTATCCATCCCTCCAAGAATCCCACCCTTATCCTCTCCTCTTAGCCTCTTATTTCTTTCTGAATATAGAATAGCTTTTATACTCTTCTACATGTATATGATGTTTCCTTTTTAATCCATTCTTGATGAGAGTAAGGTTTCAGCACTGCTAGTCCTTCCTCCTACAAGTTTCTTGTGTATTTGGTTTTTTTTTCCTTCTTTGCCTCATTTGTATGAGATAATTACTCTTTTTGTCTTTCCCTATACAGTTTTTTTAATCACCCAATCGTACTTCAAAGACAAAAGTAAAAAAGGTTCATGAAGTCCTCCATGGGGCAGAGTGAGGGACCAGATGTCCTCCTCAGATTCTTTCCAGTTGTAGAATTTCCTAAGCTAAAGTTTTAGTCTTTTATAGATATCTTTCACTTCTTTTAGACTCCAAGGATGTGTCATTTCATGAAGGGGGGAGTTAGAGCTCTCTGTCTCTTAATAGATGACCTTTGAGTATTGCTCAAGTCCTGGTGATAAGCTTCTCTGAAAGCCTTAGGCTCAACCTCAAACAGCAAGCACTGGGCCCATGCCAGGTGGATTTTTTGGAATATGATAGAACCAGGAAGCCTTTTGAGAATCCAGCTTCACCTTTTTACCCCCATGACATAGATATCTTATACTGGTCAGTAATTCAATAAAAGTCAAGCAAGGTTATTGAAGCTTCAGAAAATGCTGCTAATTTTTTTTAAAAACTTCCTCTAAATTGGAGAATTTCCTGGAATTCGCCTGAGGATTTTCCAAAGGCTATTAGGGACTCTGTAACAACATAGCCTTAACATTTCATTTACATCGGTTATACTGCCATTTAGTGCGCAGCCTTGATGCAGCATGAGAGCAAATCTAATCTTTTTGTTCCATTTTAAATTTCCCCCAATAGATTCATTAAATAATTCAGGCGGGATGATACCAAGAAACGTGGTACTTAATAGCTAAAAACAATTTCACAAGCCCCAGTTCCTCTGGTATAATTAATTTTTTACTTCCTTGCATAATATCACATATTTAATTTTTGAATAATTCAGTATTAAAACTCCCTGTCAAAGGGTCCGAACCAATTTGGAAAACAATAACGACAGCACCATAAAAATAATCTGCAGGTTCTTGTGTAGGGAGAAACTTGGATATTGCAATTTGAGAAAAGAGCTAAAGGAGTAGGTAGAGCCAAAAAGGGGTCACAAGAAATACAACAGAAATTTCTTAATTCCTAATACTCCTAATATGTAATGTTCCTAGTAGAGCCTGGGGGAGAGTTTCACTTTCTGCCACTAATAAAGTAAATATTTGCTAAATAGCTGAGTATTGCAAGCAAGATCACAGGGGAAACTCTTTAAAAGAGTAGTGCTTGTAAGTGTTTCTGAAACATCTCTTAGATCATAGGGTCATAACTCAAGAGCAGAAAAGAGCATCAGAAGTCATGGAGTCCCACCCTGTCATCTTATATTTGAGAAAATTAAAATGTAGAGAGATTAAGTCTATTTCAAAATCACACAGGATAGTAAGTAGCAAAGCAGAGCCAGGATTGGAACTCAGGTACTTCAAATCTAAATTCAATAATCATTCCACTGTACCATGAGATATAAGCACTTGGTGTGCTAATTACAAATTACTCTTATCTAAAGCTATATATATTCAAGACTGTTTTTTCAAAAACTAAAATGCAAATGTTTGTATTCAATAACTGAAATTTTACTTACTTGGCTTTTCATCATAATTATGTTGTGGCTCAGTGCAAAAACTTTTTAAAAATGGAGTGGCCTTCTAGGCCAATAAAACCCCCTACTTTTAATTTAAGGGAAAAGTCAGCAAAAGGTTTGATTTCACCCACAGTTCCAAGCCAAGGCAGGGAAAAACATCATACAATCCACAAGAAAGGAAAATTTCCATGAAATAGGTGGGGTTTTGAATATGAGCTGTCTCTGAGAGGTATTTATAGCATATACAGAAAACACTCAGTCATGGTCATTTCACAATCCACTCACCTTAGAGATTTGTTGTTGTGGGTTAGGGGAAGGAACAGAGACTTCCTAATCTTCTATCTTAGAACTTAGCTTTGGGTACCATGACAGGATGGACTTTTTCTTTTTGTTAACTTTGTCCAAAATCCTGTCGAAGGAAAGCAAAACATAAAGACAAGATGTGACTGCTCATTAAAATAAAGACTTGTTCCAAAATATCATCAGTCACATCAAGAAATGGAAAATACAATAAAAACACAAGGTCACAAGTGGCAAATCTGGGACTGGAGTTCAGACTTTTAGCTTCCACATCCAGCAATGTTTTTCTTCTTAATCACTGCATGGGACTGAAACCTGTTAAAGGGCCTATCTTAAGAAGGCCAAGGTCTCCCATTTCATCCAAAGTCATTTCCTTGATCTATATCTGGCCACTGGACCCACATGGCTCCAGAGGAGAAAGTGAGGCAGGTGGCCTTGCACACTTACATGCAATTCACTTGTATGTCATGGTATCACCTCCCTGATGTCATAATCTTCTTCACTTCTCTGGCACTGAGTTAACAATCTTGCAGCATGTGGCTATCTCCTCAAGTGAATTGCAATCTCCTAGAAGGAAGAAGGAATCTTATACTTCTCTTATAAGCCCTCATATTTTTCTATTCCCTGGCCCAGCCCAGGGCTAGATATACAAAGGGATAAAGGAACAAGATAGATCTTCTCTAGTACTCTTTTCCTATCTGACACCATAGGATCAATAGAAAACAACTAGCATTATTTGTTATTAGGGTTAATATGGGTAGATTCCAACTATTTCTCTGGATTTCTTTACAGCAGAAGTTTTTTTTATCTGATTTTGTCTGAGGGTGTTTAAGTAACTTCATCAACAACTGCAGTTTATCCAGGAGTCCAACCTGTTGAGTATGGCGACCAATGTAATTGTCATCACAATTTCCAATTTCGGCGCTGGTAGAGTATTTTTCCAGCAAATGATACCAACGCCTACCTCATTAATTACAACATGACAATAGCTTGGTAATCTGCTTTCCCAGGAGTCCAGTGCATATGCTCTCTGGGCCACAACCAGAAAGTGCCCTGTATCCTTGCAAAAAGCACCAAATCATTCTAGAAGGTTTGCTACAAATGTGGTCATCTGAAGTGAGACAAACATCAATGTGCTTTTCCACACTTTTATTTTTAAATTGCTGTGAAAGTGAGAAAAGTGACTGTAAAAAAAGACCCCACAGGGGTTCCTTACTTATTTCCCTCCAACAACTTTGGTATCAAATTTTCTTAGTTTACTAGTAACAAGATGATTTTCCCCTTAAACTGCAGCATCTCAAACTTGGTTTTCAAGAGGCAATATCTATATTCTTCCTGGTCTTTTTTAATATCGTGTGAATTCAAGTTGCTATTTCCAGGACAGAGCTAATAGTTTGGGTGACCGTGTGCCCAATCAGAAAGATTTTCACCACCTCTGCCTCATAGTAGGGTTAAAACTACCATCAACAAAGCTAGATAAAAGAAGTTAGCAATAGATAGTTGAACAGAAAAGGTATCTCTCCAGTTGTGGGAAGGCAGAGCCTTCCTGTCACTCAGGAGTTGTTAATAGGAACTGGTAAAAAATTCTCTTGATAACGTCATACTCCATTGCCATTCCCTTCTCAGGTCTTCCTAGAAAGAACACAAAAGGCTCCTTGGTCTGGAAATGGAACGTGAATGTGTCTCCTTTTGATGGTTTATACAGACTGTCATCGACTTTTCAGGATTGCAAGTCAACCTAATTTACTAATTACATTTGGTCTTCATAGGCTTCTAGGTTCATAGGCTGAATTGGGCACCGAGTTCAACATCGTTATTTTATTGATCAAGAGATTGAGGCTCATGAAAATGAAGTAACTTGCCTAATAACACACAGGCAGTAAATGACAGAATTGAGACTGGAATTCAGGTTCTTGGACTCCAAATCCTAGTCCCTTTTCAGGCCCATCAAATTTGTTGATGGTGTAAAAGTGCTCAAAGTAATTGGTGAGTCTAATAGAGCCTTTTTCCTCCTCCTTTACTTAGAATTATTGTCAGATCGATTACAGTAAACAGATCCATTACCATTCTCAATAATAACACTCAGCCCAGTGTGAATAAGTGGAGAAGAGTTGGGTTGAGGTGCGTGGAGCTCCATGGCAGGTCCAACATTTTATGATCCACCTCATACTCCACAAATCACCCAGGGCAATAAATATTTCAGGATACATGGGGGCAAAACCTACTCTCTGCTTCAATCCAGATGATGATGGAGAGAGCACAGGCAGGGAAATGAGAATATTTATCTTGACAAATTTGTCTTCAACTGCAATATTTGACTCTGAGGAGGCTATAATTTCCCCTTTTACTGCTCACATACTGCTTATTAGCATCAAAGAGAGTGGGACCTGTGAAAGAAAGAAGGAATACGTTCCCCTGAATGTACAGACTTTGGAGGTATGGAGTCATCACGGAGCTTTTGAAGTACAATGGGGTTTTTTGGACGTAGAAACATTTTCAATGTGCACTTATCTCCTTGTGTCAAATTCTGTATATTTCTATCCTTCTCTTTATTTATCATCACCTAGGAGAGGGTGTCTAGAGAGAAAAAGAAAGAATGTGTGAAAATGGAAGAGTTTAAGGGACAAATCTTTGGCTGGAGCCATTAGGAAAACTCCCCTGCAAAGTGGGATTAACTCCACAGAAACATCAACTTCATGGATCAGGAGAGTGTTGGAATCAAATTTCCCCAAAGTCTCAAGGCTATTCAAACTTCTCAAAAAGCAAATTCAAAAGGCATACAGGTAGATCACTATCATACATATCTTCTAAGTGATCTTGGCAAGTCATTCTACTTGTTTACTTGCAAATGGTAATTTCCCTGCAAAAAGATGACTCAGATTCTTTTCCATTTCATGGGGAAAAGAAAAAAGATCCAGCAACAATGGATGCCCCAGATCACTTCATTCTGAAATCTTTCATCTCTTCCTTCTTTTACTTGGCAGGAACTGGAAACCTGTTTCATGTCCTCATCAGAGACTAACCTACCTGTACCTCTTTTCTTTCCATTGTAGCAAGAAGCAGACTATGCTAGAGGTCTAATCAACTTGGTGGGGCCATCTACTATCTCTTTATTATCCTCAGGCCCATATCCATATTTTGAGCCAGGGGGCCAAGGTACTGCTACCTAATGTCACAAATGGAAACGAAAAAGAGGTTCCAAGAAAATGGCATCATTTATTCTATTTCCTTTCATTTTGTTGCCATTAGCACAGCTAGCAGAATGAGACAGCACTAAACAAACCTATCAAAATAGCAGGCCACTAAATCACCCTGGAACTTTTCATAACAATCCTGGACTTTTAGAAAATAGAGCTCAAAAACAAGCTCTCTTACAAGCAGAAAATGTCTTTCAGATCTCCCTGGGAAATTAGTATTTCAGATTTTTATTTTGCAGATAAGAGGCCTAATGCCTTCATTGCTGACTTCTACCATGCTACAACAGGACTAAGGTTCCTGAAACATAAAAAGGGATGGTCCTATGCCAGCAGCAGGGAGTGGAGTACCTTTGTGGGGTGATTTAAGAAGTGTACACCCTTAGTATCAGTTTGGGGTTAGGTATTGAAGACCCCCATTAAAGGACATTGCCTGCTCATTATGGAGGGGTAATGAAAATATTAATAGCCAACGAGTGTTTATTACATTCTTACCACGTGTCAGACATAGTAAATAGATAGCACCCAGACTGTGTGCTAAGCTTTGGGGACACAAGCAAATATTTTACAAAGATTTATTAATTATCTACTAAAACTCAACAGGTTCAAATAGAAATTTTTTATCTTTTCCCCCATTCTCCCATCCTCTCCCCTTCTAAATTCCCCTACTACCATTGATGGCAGCACCAACCTCCTGGTCACCCAGGCTCACAAATTTGTCATCTTCGACTCCTCAACTCTCTCTGACTCCAATGCAAAAGCCTATCAATTTTACTTTCCTATCATCTGTCATATATGTTCTTCTTTCCTCTGACACAATCATCTCCCTGGTGTAGATCCTGAATACCTCATGCTTGGATGATTACAATAGCCTGCTAGGGAATATCTACTTGCCTCAAGTCTCTTCCCACTGCCCACTAGCCTTCACTCAACTATATAAGCTAGCTTCCTAAAGTACAGGACTGCCTATGTCACCCCATTATTTGCTAAACTCCAATGGCTCCCTCTTACTTCCAGGATCAAATATATTTTCTGTTGGGTATTTGAGGCCCTTCATAAAATGGCCATTTTCTAACCTTCCAGGCTTCCAACGCCCTAGTCCCCTTCATGGTTTCTCTGATCTGCTAGCACTGGTCACCAAGCTCTTCCTAGAACAAGATACTCCATTTCCAGACTGAGTATTTTCACTGGCTATCCCACCTGACTAGAAGACTTTCCTTTCCTCCTTCCTTCTTCCTGACTTACTTCAAATTTTAGCTAAAACTTCAACTTCTCCCCAAAGTCTCTTCCAGTTCCCCTCCATGCCAGTATCTTCTCCCTGAGACGATCTCCGATTTACCCTGTATGCAACCTAAGAGCAGGGCCCGTTTTGGCCTTTCTTTAGCATCCCTGATATTTACTACAGTGTCTCGAATTTGGCAAATGTTGAATAAATGCTTATTGACTTGTGCTTTGCTAGTTACTAGAAATACAAGAGTTTAAGGATGGATTGGAAAAGAGCTCACATGCTGAGGGAAGAGAGTGAACAGTAGGGTAGAGGAGAGGGACACAAGAAGGGATGTTTAGTAAATGTTTGCTCAATTTAATGAGATTTTCTCTAGATATAGAAATACATGCATATTCACATTACAGTCAACTTTTGATTATCCATAAGAAAGGGGACTGGACCTGTGATTTCATTGCTACCAGGACCCTCCAGGTGAAGAAATTCCCTCTATTAATGCAAGTGGGCACCTTCTCTACAGTTCAAAAAGTTAGGAAGTTGCCTGGTGCAAGCAGTGAAGCAACTGGCCTAGAGTAGCACAGGATGTCAGAGGCAGGAGAAGACGCCATGTCTTTCTGGCTTGGAGACCAGCTCTCTATGAACTCTATCTAGCTGCATCTCATATTATCTACAAACAACTTAAATCATCCCTCTGGTGGATTATCTGAGGGAAAGCTTACTTTCTTACTATTACTCACATCATCATCTATTCTCTTTCATTCTTTTTTTTTTTCATTCATTATCTTATTGACTTGAACAGGGTCTTTGTTCACTGTAGCCTGACAGAAACTAAAGAACAACTCTTAAGGCAAACCCGTTATCTCCCTGCTTCAGGGAAGGTATCAGCCAGCAAGCTAATTAGCAACCTGTCTCTGGGAGCTGGGTAAATCTGTTTGGCTTGTTTTGGGGGAGACCAAAGTTGGACTTTAGGCAAGTGCTTTGCAGAACCTTGGTATAGGATTATCTGACATTGAGAGACAAGAGAAGGGGAGGGGTTGAGCAGGACAAGCTCAACAAGAAAGCCAAGTAGCTCTCTATATCCGTCCTTTGCCACCAACTTCCTATTGGACATTTCCAACCGTATTTCCAGTCTACATCTTTAGCTCAACACGCTCCTAACAAATCTTGATCTCCCCTTCCTCTATCAAACCCGCCCATCTTTCAGACCTGCCATTTTCTTTTCAGAATATGTCTACTCATTTATTGATAACATCAGTGTCATCCTTAGTTCTTCCCTCTCCCTCACCCTTATCCAATCGATGTGCCAAATCTTGTGAATTAGACTTTTCCAATACATTGCACATCTCTCCCCATTTCCTTACTCGTACAGCCAAACCCAACTTCAGTCCCTCACATCCTGGACCGTTGTTAAGTGGTTTCCCTTGTCTCCATTCTCTTATCTCTCTGTTCCATAGATCTATATTCCACATCTAATCATCTTACTTCCTTGCTCCAAATGCTTCAGGGGTGCCCACTGGATTCTAGGATCAAAACTGAACTTCACTTTTTGCAATTTAAAGTCTTTAGTCGGGGTACATCCTATTTTTCCAACCTTATTTTATATTCCTTTTCTTCATCCACTATACAATGCAGACCAATTAGTCCTTTCTTGGCTGTTTCTCAAGTACAACATTCTATTTCTGGTCTCCATGCCTTTGCATAGGCTGTGTACATTGCCTCAGATGTTTACTCCCTCCCCGTTTACATTTCTTTGAATCCCTATATTCCTACAGAGCTCAACTTGACCACCACCTATGACCTAAGGCCTTCCCAGATAACTGAAGTTGTTAGTATCTTGACCAGAAATTATTTCATATTTCCATAGTTTAATGGAGGAGGGAGCACAGTATGCTTAATTGATGCAATTCCCTGTGTGAAAG
Source organism: Myrmecobius fasciatus (assembly GCA_023553655.1). NCBI lineage: Eukaryota > Metazoa > Chordata > Mammalia > Dasyuromorphia > Myrmecobiidae > Myrmecobius > Myrmecobius fasciatus. Next base: position 19,824 of record JAJPUD010002298.1, on the reverse strand, counting down.
AAGTTGTTTAGACATCTTCTGGAATTGACTATGATTTTTCCAATAGCAATATGGGTGTGACAGTTGGATTATAAGGAAAGCTGAATCAACACTTTGGAAGTGTGGCAGTGGAGAAGACTTCTGAAAGTCTCTTGGTCAATAAGGTCAAATCAGTCAATACCTCAAGAAATTAATTCAGGATATTCACGGGGAGGTCAAATACTGATGTTGAAGCTTAAATACTTTGGCCACATGATGAGAAGATGTAACTCATTGCAAAAGACCCTGGTGATGGGAAAGACTAAAGGCAAAAGGAAAAGAGGAAGGAACATAACAGACAAGATGGATAGATAGTGTCATGGAAATAAGGAACATGAATTTAGACTGACTTTGGGATTTAGTGGAGGAGAGAAAAGTCTGGTGTTCTATAGTCCATGAGGTCATAAAAAGTAGGACATGACTAACCAACAACCACAACATCAATAATCTATATTTACCCATCATGACATGTAGATCTGTGTTGCTATGTAGCATCTTATCAACAGTTTGTGTTTTTAAAAAAGCCCTTAGCAAATATACAAAAGGAAGAATTCTTCCAATGAAGATATTGCCAGAGCAAATCAAGAAGAGGCTTGTTTTTACATTAAAACCAAAACTACATATAATTGAACGTCATGAATGTGGTTAAGGTAACTAAAACAGGATGGGACATCAGAATGTCTGAATCTGTGCTTATGGGAAATTATACAACCTGCAGGTGAAATGAAAAACATCATCTTTTGTGGTTTGCAAACAACTAAAAGGAATACAACTGTTACCATAATAAAAAAGAGCATCTTTTAACTATATTGATTAAAGATTACAATCAAAAGTACATTCCTCTTAGAGCAACCAACCATTCAGACAAAAGCTTCAGGTTTATTTAAGGCAGTGAAAAAAAATGGAAATGAAATGGGTAGTGACCACAATTTTATTACAAGTGTTGGTTGTGTCAATCACTTTTAAAAAATCAAGTTCAATTGCATCATGTTAAAATTATTAGAGACCCTGATGGTGTATCTGAGGGCATAACAGCTAAACATCCTGACATCAACAAATTTCCTATGTGGATGAAGAAAATTTATTCTGGAAAAGGATATCTTCATGATCTTGCATTTTTATGGGAAAAAGAAACAAACTAAACCTCAACCTCGATGTAATTGTTGGGATGCCATAGAGAAGAGGATTTGAAATTGAAACCATTGCTTATTTATTGGTCTCAAAATCCTTACATTCTAAGTGGCTACAACCATCACTTGGTTCCAGTTCTTTGGCAGTCATGAGCAAGCATGAGAGACTAAATCTATTTCTGAAGACTGGTTTTTGAGCTATTTCAGCCTAGCTGGAGAAAAAAAATATCACAAGGACAACAATAACGACTTTAAAGCCTTCCTTATTTTAGATAACCAACTACACTTGGTTCATTGTGTGAAAATGTGAACATGCAAATTCCCCAAGATGTGGATAGAGTTTTCTGTACCTACAAGTATAGGTAGGAAGATTTAAAGAAATAAGACAGTTCCGTCTAGCTGCTAAAATATCAAAGTTCAATAACAATAATTTCATCATATCATCAGTGCAGATTAATCTTTAGGTAAGATACTCAGTGATATTTTTTTAATTTCCTTTCCATTCTATTCTAGCAATTCTACTACTTTGCAAAAACTTGAATCAGAAATATGTTCATAAACAGACATAAATTTAAGATTTGTTTCATTGCATATTTCCATTGGCCTGGAACGGATTAATTTAAATAACATAGAATTTTAACTTTGAACAGTACAAATCCATATAATATGATCATTTTGTGGGATTCATTATCAAGCTAATTGGGACCTAGCTACAATCCCTCAAGGGCATGTACATGTGGGTATTTGGTCACTTTTTCTCCAACACCCATAACAGTCCATAACAGATCTTAATAAATATTTACTGATTGATTGATGTAGGGTTTTTTTTGTTTGAAGTATCAGCCATCTTATAAATAAGCACATCCATATTTAAATGTAAGCAAAACAAAATAATGGACAAAACTAAATCAAACCCAATATGATGGAGCATATGTTATTTGCTTTACTGTATCATTACTCCCTTTCCTTAATGCATATAAATAGTAATAGATGCTTGCATTTATATGATGTTTTACGTTTTACCAAGTTATTTGGAGACATTATTATAATCTTCATAGAAACAACCCTGTTAGGTAAAAGGTCTTACTATTCTCATGCTATAGATGAGAAAGGCAGTATGCTATTGTGGCTAGAAATGTGACCTCAAAGCCAGGAAACCTTGATTCAAATATTCCCTCTGACAAATTCTGATTATGACAAGTCATTCTAGCCTCCTAGAATACTCTAAGACTTGAAGTTGCAGAGAAGGTTGACTGCTTTGGTACATGTCCTGGAAGTTCCCTTAATCAAGGAAATTATACGTTCAGATTCAATGGATCCCATTTTATAGATGAGAAAGTTGAGACTCAGGATGCATGCTAACATTCTTATTAATTATTAGTTGAGAGGTTGCTTTGTATAATGAATATTGTGCCGAACCTGAAGTCAGGAAGCTTTGGATTCAAATCCTGCCTTAAATCCTAGCTATATGACCCTGGATTATCACCTTAATTACTGAGACTCTCAGGAACTCAATTAAATCAAATAGGTCCAAGAACAAAACATCTGTTACATGTGATGTAATACTATATTGTCATTCAATTCAACAAACTTGCATTAAGCACCTATTATATTCAAGATATCTATATCTATATCTATATATATTTTGTTATATAATAAAATTAATGGCAGTTTTTATATTTCTTTAGTGCTTTCACTTTACAAAGGGCTGGATCTTCATATCGACAGCCTGAAATAGTGCCAATATCATTATCCCCACTTCACAAATGACAAAGTGAGGTTCATAGAGGGCCAATGACTTGCATAGCAGAACCCAAGCTAGAATTCACCTGTTCTCAGTCCAAAGTCCTTTTTCATGCTGTCTCACATTAAGCTATATGCCATAGCTCATAAATGCACTGAAGGAGAAACATTAATCGTTTAAAAAAGATGTTGCTTTATGGTCTCTTGCTATGGACAACAATGGAGGCGGGGAAAGGAACTGCCATATGGAAGACTGGCTTTCAGTGGTTACCTTCATAAGTGTCTCTTCCGCCTTAGCAGTCACTTCGTTAGCCCATTAATGGTCCATAATGAACTAACAAACCAGCAGTTAATTGCCGGTAATTATTGGTTTCTTGGGGATTCTAGCTTAAATACATTGGGGCTCCCAGAAAACTTAGTATATGTCTAAAACTGAAGGGGATGCCCTCCATTTGCCAGGAACAACATTAAGTTAGGGTAGGAGATGAGATTCAAAGTCAGGTCTTTCTTGATTTCATGTTCAGGGTTGTTTTCTGTCTCATGTCATACCTCCACAAGAAGCACAGAGAGTAGAAGAGTGAGAATTTTGTTATAAAAGTAGACTAATACTGCCCCTCCCATTGTTGAGGTTAGGAAAGGGGATCCCAAAAGTTTGGGGTCATACACTGGTGTTGAGAGGTATCTCAAAAGAATTTGCAGAATTGAACCCGTTTCCTGGTCAAGGGGCAAAGTTTATTATAATTGTCATGCTATTACAAGCAGGCTAAGTTCCAAAAGAAATTAGTAAAGTGCTGAAAGAGAGAGGAGAACCCTTTATCCAGCTTTCTATCATTGACATTCTAATTCTCTGCCCCGGGAGTGGTCTCCAGATTGTGGCTCTCACTGACCAACAGATTATCTATCTGACAGTCGGCAATAAACTGAGGAGTGGTCTATTCACCATCATCTAGGAGATTGATCTGTGGAACTAACCTGAGGCCAGAAGCTGACTGAGGAGTGATCTATTCAGAATTAGACAAATTTGGTCATGGGAGTTTCCTAAAGCAGACTCCACGCCCAGAAGATTTAGAATTTACTGATTTATTGTTAGAACAGAAGCCTCCCTAAGGACAGGGGACCTCAAAATCTTATTTCATCACCATGATAATAGTAGCTTAATAATAACAATGGTTTAATAATTATCTTAATAATGTTTTATAAGTATCTTCATGATTGATAACTGCTTTAATAATAATGTTCCTATAATAATATTTTAGTAACAATATTTTTTTAAAAAAAGAGATGTAGATCTTGTCTTATCTAAACTGTTACAACACATTAAGCAACTGATCATGGGGAAAAATTTAATAAGTTTCTAAAATTTTCCAGAATATTTACATTTTTACTTGGATTTGCATACTAAAGGGAATAGTCTTATTTATATAAAGTATATTGGTCCTGTGATCAACAACTTAATGTCAAAGAGGTTGTCTAAACAGCGATGGAGAATTTAAGCATCAATAAGGACAAAATTGCATTCAAGTATTATTATAAATTAGATAAGGAAACGTTTGTGATTGACATTGGCCTTTTCAAAAAAAGAGGGGGGGAATGTTACTGGGATTTCATGTCCTCAGGGAGAGGGAAAATATCAATTTGTTTTTATAATAGCTTTTACTGACATATGCCCTCCCATGGTTTACATCGGGTATCATACCCTTACCTATAAATGCTCTTAAAAGTTTTTTCCCCTCTTTTAGATCTCTGAACCCTCCCAAGATACTTTGGTGCTAGATTTCTTTCTTAAGGAACATGTGAAAACAAAACCACTCTAATTCTCATTGACTGGCCACCAATTGGTCCCAGGTCAAGCCCCATTCGGTCAGTGTTTAAATCCTGATTGACTCAGATGGAATGTAAAGATTGTGCTTTGGCCAGAAACCCAGAGGGTTTTCCCCTCCCAGATTAATTTAGTTGGTTAGATTTTTTTTCCCACCAGATGAAAGAGCAAAGTCTGCCTCAATTGCTACCTAGCCTGGATCACTGAATGGGTGTTGCTTCAGTCAAAAGACCAAGCTTATAAAGGCTAAGGTATTACATCTAGGGTGCTCTCCAGTCTTCCTGATCTATATCTGGTCATTGGATCGTGCACAGCCCTCTCTCACTTAAATCCAATTCACTTGCATGTCCTGTCATCACCCCCTGATATCATGGTTCTCTTCCAAAAGAAAGGACAAATAACAAGAAAACCCCATATGAGTCAATGCAGCCTAATGACAATAAACAGTCCCCTCCTTTCTTAAGAGAAGCGGGGGATTATGAATATGTAACACTACATATAATGGGAACTGCTGGACACAGTGAGGGCTCAATAAGTATTGTTCTGGTTTCTCTTTTTTTTTTTTTAAATTCACAGTGTTCAACTTGGTTGATGGGTTGGTGAGTTCAGCTGAGCTGCTTAATTACTTTCTTTTGAAAAAAAATCATTGTTATAAAGGATGGCTCTTTGTAGGGGATGGGAGAAATGTTCATAAGAAATGTTCAGTTGTTTTCAGTCATGTCCAACTCTTCATGACTCTATTTGGGGTTGACTCCATGACTCCACGGGAATGGTTTGTCATTTCCTTTGTCAGTTCATCTTACAGATGAGGAAACTGAGACAAACATCATTAAATAATTTGCTCGCAGGTCACACAGCTAGCAAATGTCTGAGTATGGATATGAACTCAGGTCTTCTTGACCCCAACCCCTTTGGTGCTCTATCTACTGAGCCACCTAGCTACCCCTTCATACAAATGAAGATGATACAAAAGCAACGGACATCAAGAAAAAGTTTGAAAGAAAAAAATAAAACCCTTGGTGTGAAATCAGGAGAGACCTGGATTCGAGTCCCACCACAGACAGTAGGGTCAGCTTTGTGACCATGGTCATGTTGCTTAACTTTTCTATATCTCTATTTCTTCATTCTCTCTCCATGACATGAGGACCAGTAGAGATCCTGCATGTAGAAGGCTTGACAAACCTTAAAGTGCTGTCCAGTTGTCTAGTGTGATCATGTGGCTTCTGGTTCCTTAAGCTGGATGTTGTCAGAATGTCTTGCTGATCTCCTTGTTCTCAATGGGAGGGAGCTGGGACCTCTGACTTGCTTGCGGGGCTCCATCATGCTGGTCCATCCTTGATATGTAGCCAGGATGGGCCACCATGACTTCTAATCTTTTACAGCATCACAAGATCCTGTGCCCTGTGGCCTCTCATTCAATATCAGTGCAGGGGCTTGGCTGGTTCATCAGATCATAAATGATCAAGAATAAAAGCTATCGGAAGCATCTTCAGCTAAGTTCTGTGCTTCTTGGTTATTAAAGGCAACAACTTGCTTGGGAGCAGTCAAAATGCAGTTTTTAACTAATAACCAACCCCCTACACATCAGAATCAAAAGATTCATAACCAAATAAAAACAAAGGTTATAATGACTTTGTATTTCACCATATAGGTAGAAAGACAAAACTGCAAAACCAATTTAATTAGTAGAATATAGGTAATCATAGAGTGGGTTAGCCCCATACTTTGCCATGAACATTTACCATGGAAAAAGACACTGAGGATACTGAGCTGGTATCTCTGCTAGATGGATGGACTGAGAGATTTCAAGTTGAAAGGGGTCTCAGAAGCCATGCAGTCTAATCTCTCTCATTTCACAGATATGGAAACTGAGGCCTAGGGGCATTAAATGACTTTCCAAGACAACTTTAAATGCAGATATTGTCAATTTAATTACTAATTCTAGTGATTAAATTGATTTTACATGTTGAATTTTCATCTCCACAGTAAATACTAAACCTTTATAACCTTATCAATTACAAGACTTACTCTAACGTTCCACACTGTCTCTCAGTTATAAGATGAGTGGCCTACCCCCTCAAGTCTTGGCCCTAATATGCTCTGGGCCCAGTCTTGTGAGTGTTCCCCCAAATCATTTTCAGGAACTCCAGACAATCTTCCAGAAATCTAAGGTTCAGGAATTCTTCCCTCACAAATGGCAATGATTCTTGCACAGCTGTCATCTTGAGTTAAGAATTTATATTTCTGATCTTCCAAGGCTTGGACCATGAGCGTGGTGTCCCATAACTCTCTTCTCAGGCCACATGGGAGAAAACCCATCAAGTTCACATGTTCTTCTATCCCAAGACATCCACCAGCAGGTCCTCGGTGGATGAGGGGTAGTAGGGGGGGAAGCCTCTTCTCTAAGAACGAGCTCTGCATTTAGCTCTATCTTAGATGTCTTCCCGAAAGGAAATGGAAAAGAGGGAAAAAGCCAATCTGTGATTGGGGTTTCCTTTTTTATAAGCTAATGTAAAGCTATGATTTTTATCATAACAATCAATATTAGTTGATCAGCTATCATTTATTAGGCTTCAACTATGTGTGGGGAAGAGACAACCAGGTGCTTCAAGGGGACTGGAGTCAGGAAAGCCTGAGTTCAAATCTGGCCTCAGTCACTTACTAGCTATGTGACTAGCTCAGACTTACCCTCTGCCTTAATCAATTAGAGAAGGAAATGGCCAACCAGTCCAGTGTCTTTGCCAAGAAAGTCCCACGGACAGCATGGTGTGCTATGGTCCATGGGGTCACAAAGAGTCAAAACAACTGAATGACAGAACAACAATACATGGACCAGCAACATTATCTAGGACACGCCATGCCTAATCAATCTATCCCCAATCACTGAGGCCCAATCACAATAAGGCACTAAGATAGATACCCACATCCTCCATAAGAAGAGCCAGTTGAATCCCAAAAGGCTCATTGCCCTGAAAACTCAGCAACCTTCTATTACTACTTTCTTATCAACACTTGCACCATGTTTTATACTTTCCAAAATGCTTCCATCATCTCATAAGAGATAGAAATGTATTTGTGATGTAGACAACAGCCTTTCTATGACTCTCAAGGGAGTTATTTGAAGTACACAGAGATTAAGTGTCTTCTCAAAGCAGCAGAGAGTTTTGGACCCCAATATTTTGGGACTCTGAGCCTAGTGCTCTATCGACCATGCCTTGCTACCTGTATGAGTGGACAGAGTATTGAACGGAGGGTCAGCAAAACAAGTTCAAATTTTGCTTCAGATTCTTCTGACCCTAAGTGATTTATTTAACAGCCTCTCTTTAGTGCATTCTTCTATAAAATGGGTGTAATAATAGCACCTACCTCATAGGGCTGTTGTGAGGAAAAAGATGATATATGTAAAGCTCTTTGAAAACTTTAGTGCCATATAAATACAATTATTACTGATAACAACAATTACCAAATCAGATGGGTAGCTTATTAGATAGAGCACTGGGCTTGGAGTCAGAAAGATCAGAGTTCAAATTTGGTCTCAAATACTTACTAGATATGGGATCTGGGAAAAATCACTCAAACCTATGTCTGCCTCAGGTTCCTCATCTGTAAAATGGGAATAATAATAGCACCCATCTTACAAATTGAAATATTTGTAAAAAGTGCTTAGTCAAGTGGCTGGAACATAATAGGCTCTATATAAAGGCTTATTCCCTTCCCTTTCCAGTACTAGTAGTGGTAGTAGTCGTAGTAGTGATGGTGGTGGTGGTAGTGGTAATATTGGTGGTAGCAGTGGTGGCGGTCGCAACAGTGGCGGTAGTGGACCTGGGTTCAAGACCTACTTCTCTCTTTTTTTTAAATTTAATTTAATTTAATTTTTATAACATATGTGTGGGTAATTCCTCAACATTAACCCTTACATAGCTTTCTGTTACAAATTTCCCCCCCAACTCCCCACCCCTCCCCTAGATGGCAGGATATCCACTACATGTTAATTATGTTAAAATACTTGACAAATCGAATAGATGTATACATATTTCCAAACTTATCATTGTTGTGCAAGAAAAATCTTATCTACACAAAAGACATATCAGATAAAGGAAACACAATGTAAGCAAACCAATCAAGAGTATAAGAATGTTATGTTGTGGTCCACATTTCATATCCCTCTCTCTAGGTGTATATGGCTTTCTTCAGTGAACAATTGGAAGTGGTTTAAAGCATTTCATTGTTGAAGGGAGCATGTCCATCAGAATTGATCATCATGTAATATTGTTGTTGCCGTATATAATGATCTCCTGGTTCTGCTGATTTCACTCAGCATCAGTTCATGCAAGTCTATGCAGGCCTCTCTGAAATCGTCCTGCTGATCATTTCGCACAGAAAAATAATATTCCATAATATTCATATACCATAATTTATTCAGCCATTCTCCAATTGAAGGGCATCTATTCAGTTTCCAGTTTCTAGCCACTACAAAAGGGCTGCCACAAACATTCTTGCACATGTGGGGCCTTTTCCTTCCTTTATGATTTCTTTGGGATATAAGCCCAATAGAAATGCTGTTGGGTCAAAGGGTATGCACAGTTTGATAACTTTTTGAGCATAGCTCCAAATAGCTCTCCAGAATGGCTGGATCCGTTCACAGCTCCACCAACAATGCATCAGTGTCCCAGCCCTCCCACATCCCCTCCAACAATCATCATTATCTTTTCCTGTCATTTTAGCCAATCTGACAGGTGTGTAGTGGTACCTCAGGGTTGTCTTGATTTGCATTTCTCTGATCAATAGTGCTTTGGAGCACCTTTTCATATGACTACAAATAGTTTTAATTTCATTCTCTGAAAATTGTCTGTTCATATCCTTTGACCATTTATCGATGGGAGAATCGCTTGAATTTTTATAAATATGAGACAATTCTCTATATATTTTAGAGATGAGACCTTTATCAGAACCATTAAATGTAAAGATGATTTCCCAATTTATTGCTTCCCTCCTAATCTTGTCTGCATTGATTTTGTTTGTACAAAAAATTTTAACTTAATATAGTCAGTTATCTATCTGGGTGTTCATTTAAGAGTTCCAGTTCTTCTTTGGACATAAATTTATTCCATCTCCATAGGTCTGAGAGGTAAACTATATTACGTTCCTCTAATTTACTTATATCACTTTTTATATCCAGTTCATGAACCCATTTAGATCTTATCTTGGTGTGTTGTGTTAGATGTTGGTCAAGCCCTAATTTCTTCCACACTAGTTTCCAATTTTCCCAGCAGTTTTTGTCAAATAGTGAGTACTTATCCCAGAAGCTGGGGTCTTTGGGTTTATCAAAGACTAAATTGCTATAGTTATTGCCTAGTTTGTCTTGTAATTCTATCCTATTCCACTGATCGACTACTCTATTTCTTAGCCAGTACCAAATGGTTTTGATGACCACTGCTTTATAATATAGTTTTAGATCTGGTACAGCAAGTCCACCATCATCAGCCTTTTTTTTTTTTTCATTAATTCTCTTGAAACTCTTGACCTTTTGTTTTTCCAAATGAATTTTGCTACTATTTTTTCTAGATCTGTAAGATAATTTCTTGGGAGTTTGATTGGTATGGCACTAAATAAGTAAATTAGTTTGGGTAGTATTGTCATTTTTATTATATTCGCTCAGCCTACCCATGAGCATTTTAAGTTTTTCAAATTGACTAGGTCTGATTTTATTTGTGTGGAAAGTGTTTTGTAGTTTAGTTCATATAGTTCCTGACTTTCCCTTGGCAGATAAATTCCCAAATATTTTATACTATCAACAGTTATTTTGAATGGAATTTCTTTTTGTATCTCTTGCTGTTGAACTTTATTGGTAATATATAAAAATGTTGATGATTTATGTCGATTTATTTCATATCCTGCAACTTTGCTAAAGTTGTGAATTGTTTCTAGTAGTTTTTTAGTTGAGTCTTTAGGGTTCTCTAGGTATATCATCATGTCATTTGCAAAGAGTGATAATTTAGTTTCCTCATTACCTACTCTAATTCCTTTAATCTCTTTTTCTTCTCTTACTGCCAAAATTAACATTTCTAAGACAATATTAAATAATAATGGTGACAGTGGGCAGCCTTGTTTCACTCCTGATCTTATTGGGAATGGTTCTAGTTTGACTCCATTACATATGATGCTTGCTGAAGGTTTTAAGGAGATACTACTAATCGTTTTAAGGAAAAGCCCATTTATTCCTATACTCTCCAGTGTTTTTAATAGGAATTCAAGACCTACTTCTCAATCATACTGGCAATGTAACCATGACCTAGTCACAATATCTCTGTTCCCTAGCCAACTCTCTAATACTGTAAATTGCAGAGAAGTTGCCTATCTATATCGTTGGAGAGATTTTTCACACCAGGAATCTTTGATACTAATAAAATTCTACCCTCTCTTTCTCCAAACAAAACAAAACAAAAAACTACAGATTTGCTGATAGATCTTCCTGGTTGAGATATTAATTTAATAATACATTCTACTTATCTTGACAGTAGTGGTCATGGGAGGAGGAGGAGGAAGGGGAGAGATCGGGTGGTGTTAGTAGTACTCAGTATGATTCCAATTGAGTACTGGGGCAAAGTCTTTCAATGATTTCTTCAATAATCCATAAGATCTCTGATTTGATAAGGGTAAAAAAGCTCCCTGCACACCTTAGTACAGACTTTATAAATTGCTTAGGTCAAAAATATTCATCAACTGGTCTCTAAGCTTCTGGCAACGAGCCTCCCCAACCTTAGCTCAGGAGAGGGTGGGAGGACAGACACATACTTTGTCCCTGGGATTGTACTCAATTCTTTTCCAGCTTGGGAGAATCTGCCAGGCCATATGTTCCATTGGCAAAGCCTTCAAGGACCCAAGATCACTTTCATGCCATGAGAAGATAGATTATTTTAAGGGAGGATAAAATAATTTGTAAAAGAAAAATCTTCCTTGTAAAAAAGTCAAGGTTTGTAAATCACTCATGTTCCCTTGAAAAAATTAAGGTTCATAAATCACACATGTTCCATGTATTTGTCTTTGTATGCAGTTTCCCTGCATATATCTACTTTTCCCACTGATGGTCTATGTATTTCTGGGAAAGTGTGCCCCAGATCTGTGTGCCAGTGTGGAAAACAACTTGTTTTGTTGCTACTTTGCTTGCAGCATTGTTTCATTAAACACTTTTTATTTGAAGGGGAAAAAGAGGCAAATGATCACCCCCTTTTATCTTGACATGATATATGTCATAATATACATGTATACATATACATGTACGCATGTATATATTTATGTATATATTCTAAAGAAGATTTATACGTTCCTTGTTTAACACATTAACATGTTTAACAGGTGGAAACATGATACAGTAGGTAGAAGGCCAGACTTGGAGTTTAGGACTGGGGTTCAAGACCTACTTACGAACCACAGTGGCAATGTAATCATGATCAGGTCACAATTTCTCAGTTCCCTAACCAATGCTCTAATACTGTAAGTTACAGGTAAGTTGTCTATCTACATTATCGAAGGGATTTTTCACACCAGGAATCTCTCACTCTAAGAAAATTCTAATTTTGTCCCCTCTCTCCCTCTAAACAAAACAAAATAAAACAAAATAAAAACCTAGAGATTTGCAGATGGATCTTCCTGGTTGAGATGTTAATGCAATAATACAATTCTACATGTCTTGATCACTGCACATTTTCTGAACTCAGTCATTTAGTTCCTTAATATACTTCAGGTTAGAGGCTAAGGCTGTGTCTACAAGATGCCCAATAGTCCAGTCACTTTAGGAGAGTAAGGGATAAACAAATATTTTTTTTTAAATGGGGTATCATGAGGCAAAGCAATTTCTCAATTGTATGAGTTTCTGCTTTTTTCAAGAGAACATTTGTAAAACACTTAGCACAGTACCTAGAACATAGTAGTAACTATATAAATATTTGTTATTATTATTATTATTATTTCAATATCAGAGATACAAGTGTTAGGAAATAAACAGTGGTAGTGGACAATAGCATATACATTAATTAGTCATTTTTACATCTTTATCAGCAACTTTAAACATTTAAGAGAATCAAGTTTTTCTGCCTTCTTGAGAGAAACTAGTACCTATTAATAAACAATATTGTGTCATATCACAGGTCTACATTTCTCAGAAGGTTGCAAGGATTGATCAACATTTTAATACAGTTCCACTTGTAATCACATCCCCCAAATACCCAGTTTTCAGAAGAGAATTCAAGACACCCCTTTGGATTCATGAATTTGTTGACTGTTCTTTTGTCAAGGAGATGTTATCATTATTATCATACAATAATTGATATCTAGACATCTCTGAAAATGGTCTTACAGTTCTCAAGTTAGAATATTTGAATATTTATGACTTTCTAGGATGGTAAAGACTCCCCCCAACCCCGCAATGCCTGCAAGTAGCCATGAGAGTTAAGAACTTTGGTACCCTGTCTTGGTCCAGACTTGTGATTTCACTGAAGTAGGTGACATCTGATAAGGAATCCCCTCCTAGAGATTCAGATTGACAACTGTTCTACAGTTTATAGTTTTAGAGAATTCTCTACATGTCAACATGTAATTAGTAGCAAATGCCCTCCCAATATAGAATACTGATCTGTGAACCCACTAAAGGTACTATGGTAACAAGGTCTGTTTATGTAGAATTTGAAAATCCATATAACTGCATCTGATTTCAAACAGTTCTTCCACCTGGGCCTGTTAAGAAGGAAGTAATGAATCTTTATTCATAATTTATGAATTTTGGAGACTGGTTGATAGCGGAGATTTTTGACATCTTTAATAGACCGTACAAAAGTTTCCCAGGAATATCATGCCTCCAGCTATGACACTGACTTAAAATCCAACATTCAACAGAAGAACCCCACCAATATTTTCAAGGGAAATACCACCCTCCTGTAATGGACCACTGGTAGGTTTTTCCAAGAGCCTGAGGAGTGGAAAATACAAAACACCTTATTTAAGTAGTGAAGTCAAATGAAAAATCTAAGTCCTCAACCTACAATATGGAAGAAAGGTCAGACTAATGTTTCAGTGATGCTAATCGTGTGATCCAAGGTCAGTGTTAGAAATAAGATATGAACCTCTCAGGGAAATGAACTTTTCAGTACGAAGCTTCATCCTCACACCACCACTTCCCAAGTACTTGGAAGAAAGGATGGTCCATAAACTAAGCAATGTTACCCATCTCTTCCTCTAAACTCCCAGCTCAAGAGGACATCTTCACATGCTTTGAAATATCAAAAAGGTGAGCATTGAACCATCCATGCTGCCCAAGTCTTTTAAAATTCATGGCTTAGTGGGAAAGGACAGAAATATCAAACTAAGTACAGAAAACTACCTGCCACGATGAAAGGGGGAAAATGAAAAGTTTGGACCAACTCCTCATGCAATATGCACTAGTGGCCATGAAAAGGAAACAACAGATTAACTGGCGAGAGAACTTTGAATATACTAAGTCACATTTGCTTACTGTACAGGACACAATTTATGGCAATACGCTCAGCAAAAGCCATTACAATAGTGTTCCTAAACAAGCAGAACAGCTGTTTCTGTAATTGCAAAATGGCTAATTTTTACTAATTTGGGCTATGAGTTCAGAGATGGGCACCAGCTGCAGCTCTGCCAGCTGCAGCCGAATGCTAAGTGCCCACCTCTGCACAGGCAGATGGAAGGAGAGACTGGCTCACTCCAGAGCACGAAGCCTCTTTTCTTTCTCCAAGAAATATCTTGAAGGTCATTAACAATGAAGGTTCCCCAAGGTCCCCTTTCACTCAGGGAATGGTGGCTAATCGACACAAGATCTCCAGGAGTCAGCCCCAGGATGGTCACGGAACGAGCAGCAGCTGAGCTGTAGGAATGAAAGAGTATGGTGAAAAGCACTTCCTACCTGGTACAAGTTGCTACTTCCCTTCACAGCCTGGAACCCTAGATGTTGGCTCTTCTGTTTAATTGCTGAGATAACACAAATTTCTCTAGTAAGAAGTAGAGGAAAAAAAAAGGAAAAAAAGGTCCTATTGGTTGCTGCTTTCTGCTTTAAAAGGTTACTTCGAATGCTTCTCTCTCTCTCTCTCTCTCTCTCTCTCTCTCTCTCTCTCTCTCTCTCTCTCTCTCTCTCTCTCTCTCTCTCTCTCTCTATTTATTTTCTCTCCCTCCCAGAAGAGCAGTTTAGAGGGAGAGTAACGGAGTGTTTATCCTGGCTCAGAGGATGCACGCTTGGGCGATAACTGCTTGCTCCCTGCAGTATAGCTGGCATGATGTGATGTGCATACTAAAGCAGATTGCATTAGGCAAGGCTTAGCCAGCCAGTTTCCCAGTCTCCACCTTCTCCATCACAGAGCAGGAAACTGGAGTACCGTACTGACACCAGACACGAGATTCAGCTCGATGTCTGAATAACGGCATTCAAAGAGAAAGGGGATTGAGAATTTATTTCCATCTAAGTCGAAGATGTTCGCTTCCTTCCTTTTCTACCCAGACTGCCGCACGGCAGAAATGCAAGTACCGTCTACTTCTCCCTAAGTGTTTCTCTGATGTAGCAATGATTTTTTTTTTTTTTTGCATGAGAATACTCACTCACTCTTGCTTGCTTGGTACATCATGTGAATTTGGTGAAACCAAGCTTTTGAATGTTTTCTCACTAACTCTCCCAGCAAGTGAAACCTCCTAAGAATGGGGGGGTTCCAACACAGGCACAAGCCTAGACACAGACTCACTAAAGATTCACAATGAAAACCAGCCTGGACATATCTCCGGGAAAATTTATCAGGAACCAGCTTATTGCAAACAAAAACAGAACTTTGGGTGGGAGTATTTTTAAAAAAAGCATACTATGGCACTTAAGGTGAGTTGTTTAAAAATAAATATAATAGCTCCTTTCAGAAAATTATGTATTAAGTCAAAAGAGATAAAAATAAAAGTAACTAATGGTCATGTTTAAAAATAGATGCAGCCTGAAGGATGGCAAATATTGAACTCCTGAGAAATATTTTAATATGGATTACAGGGTGCTTAACCTAACCTCCCTTGGTTAAATATATCTGTTTCCACACAAATGGGGAGAGTTATATGAAAACCAAACACAAAGAACTTAAAATCCCACTCCATGGGCAGTAGATGAAATGTACAGTTTGTTGGGCTTTCAGTTATAATGACTTTGCCTAATTTTAGTGACTTTTCCCAAAAGTTCCTCTTCTCTTATTCCCCCAAGCCTGCCTCTCTCATTACAATTACTCTGCTCAGGTCAGAGCCTAACACTCTCTTGTCTTGCCTTTGCTCTTGTGACTGATTGATGACTTCAACAGCTCTTTGAAGTCTCTGTTGAGAATGAGATGATCACCCTGAGTCTAATTAAATTCATTAGCAAAGCTACTCAGAAGAGAGAAAATTATCCCAGAGTCCTCTTTTCAGTTTTGGCATCTCTTCTACCATGATGTCAAAGCCTGGTAAGTGGAACTTCATCCATCACCAGCGATAAAACTCCATTTCATTAACTTGGAGCTTTTAGTGCCCAGATCCCATCCATCTTCCCCCAGACCGGTATGGTGTAGTGTATACGATGTACACATATTAAATAATGAAATTAGATGTACAGCCCTTGGACTTCAAGAACATTGATAGATTTCCAATTCTTTTCATTCTTTTACAATGTCTCCATTTATCAACGCTGGAGAGCACTCCATTAGGCGGACACTAACTGGGTAACGGCCCCATTTACATTAGCCACATCCAGTTCCAGTATTAGCCTCAGCATCACAACAATAAACTTCAGAGCTTTTTAGAGCCTCTCCCCTGTACTTCCTCTCAAAGTCACCCCCATGTGACCTCAAGAACTAAAAATTTCTCTGAAGGTAAAGTTTTGCCTCCTACAATAGGCCTGGCCATCTGACTTAAGTATGAGCATGATCAGATGTTATCATTAAGTAAGAAATTCCCAGTTTGACCATAACAAGGAACTGGCAAGAGACTTCTTAAAGGCTAAAATGACAATATATGTAAATGAGCACTAAGAGAAAAATACATAGGAAATCAACGTTAAATGTTTACTGTGTACTATGGGCTGAGAATACAAGCAAAAACAAAAGGCAATTCTTAACCTCAAATAGCTTCTATTTTAATGGGGATAGGTCACATGAAGGTGAGCTGAAGATCTGTGAGATAGGGATTCCTGAGAAAGGTATCCACATGCAGATAAGATGAATAAGCAGTATGGAAACTCACAGTCATACTGGGGGTAAAAGAGAACATAGCTTGAAGCAGTATTTTATTCTGGAGTTCAAAGGTCTCAGGCAAGGAACATACTTCTTTCCCATGCTCCATGATCTTTCTGCCAGACACATGGCAACTGGAGGGACAAAGAGTAACCCAGCCTCTCACAAAGAGCACACTTAACTAGTTTTCATGATGTGTCTATGCTGTTTTCAATATCCAATATACAATGCTGAGTAAAGAACTCCTAAATTTAATTTCTAGATTCTAGGTATGTATAGACTCTGGCCACCAGAGAGGAGCATCCCCACTGGCTCTTAGACATACACACCTATGTTCCACATTGGCTATTGTCCAATGGAATAGAAAGCTTTTCTGATGAATTCTGATGGGAAACGGAGGCCTAGAGAAGCTCACTCATTTTTCTAAACTCAAAAAGCTTTTTGGTAGTAAAACTGAGATGAGAAATTAACATGGAGCTCAGGGTTCATTATGTCACATCATGTGGTCTCTCAAACCTAACCCATGACCTCATCATCTCTTACTTAGTATACTAGAACAATGTTAGTGTGTCTCCTTGACCCCAATCTCACCTCCTTTCCGATCAGTTTTCTTCCAGATGTCAAATAGACAACCTTAAGGAACAAATATGATCATGTCACCCACCTACTGAAAAGTCTCAATAATTCCCCATTTCCTCCACAATAAAATACTGACAACTCATGTCAGGTCAACAGACACTAACAAGCCCCTATTTCTTCAGTCTAGCATTTAAATCCTTCTATAGCCTGATTCCTGATGACCTTTATTATCTCCATTATCTTGCATTCAGACAATCTGTACTGATAATTGCTGTCCATAGATAAGGCATTTCATCTAGAAGTACACAGAGTTCAGCACTTGCATCAAGTCCCAGGGCAAGAAGTAGATTGAAAGAACTAACAAACTTAAAATAATGTAAATTCCATTGCAAAAAGCTATTTGAGTGACAGGGATGTTTAATGTAGAAATCTATAAGATTTATGTTTAACACATAAATCTATAAGAAGAAAACAACTCCAAAAACATCCACAAGCAAAGTGTCAAAGAAAAACACAACAAATTCAACTGGAATTCCTAGAAGAAATAAAGTAGGACTTTTTTCCACCTGGAGTTTAAAATGTTTCTATAAATGAAATCAGTTTATTAGAAGAAAATTTTGAAAATGAAATGAGAGTTTTAAAGAACTGGAAGATGAATTAATTGCTTGGAAAAAGATATACCAAGTCTTGTTCAAGCAACAAACTCCCTGAAGATGAGAATGGACCAAATAGAAACCAATGTGTCCATGAGACACAAGAAATATTAAATTTAAAAAAAACTGTAAAGTGGAAATAAATGTCAGTTATTTCATAGCAAAATCAATGCTATCAATGAGGGAAAAAAATTTAGATTGCCTGTAAGTCATGACCAAAAAACAGATCAGATACTGTATTTCAAGAAACCATAAAAGAAAACTGTCCAGATGTCTCAGAATAAGAGAGCAAAGTAGAAAGAGAAAGAATTTGTCAACCACCTCCTAAAAGAAATTCAAAAATAAAAATTTATAGGAGTATGATAGCAAAAACTCAGTTTCCAAGTCAAAGAAAAATACTATATGGGGCAGCTAGGTGGTGCAGTGGATAGAGTACCAACCCTGAAGTCAAGAGGACCTGAGTTCAAATCTGATCTCAGACACTTAACATTCCCTAGCTGTGTGATCACTTAATCCCAACTACCTCAGCAAAAAAAAAAAAAAAAAAAAAACTATAAAAAAATCAGAAAGAAAGAATTCAAGTACCTAGGAGTCACAGTTAGGATCACACATGATTTTTCAGCTATCTCTATGAAGCCACAGAAAACTTAGAATACAATATTATGGAAAGCAAAAAGATATAGGTTTATAGCCAAAAATAACTTACTGAGCAAAATCAATCACAATCCTACCAGGGAAAAAATGGACCTTTAATAAAGAGAGGATTTTCAAGAATGCTTGATGAAAAGATCAGGGCTGAATACAAACTCCTAAATTCAAACACAGTAGTTAACGGAAACATACAAAGGTAAATACAAATGAAAAATAATAAAGGATTACATAAGGATAGACTACTTACAATTTAATAAGGACAGATGAGACATGAGTCCCCTCTTAACCCTAACATTATCAGAAGTCATATTTGATGGAATTTAATTAAAGAGAAGAACTGGAAGTGATTCTATCTTGATGATCTTAAAAGAAGAATGGAAATAGAAGGGAACAAGGCTAAAGAGAGCTGGGAAAAGAAGGTTAGAGGAAATTATCTCACATAATAGGCATGTGTAAGTGTCTATACAAAAAAGGAAGAAGTGGAAAGGGGTCGATACTTCAATCTCAATCTTATGTGAAATTGGTCAAAGGAGGGAAGAGCCACACACACACACAAACACATACAGTTGGTTACAGAAATACATTTCACTCAAAAAGGAAATGGTAAAGAAATAGGAGAACGGATAAGGAGGATTAAAGGGAGGTATAGATTAAGAGAAGAATTAACCCCAAGCAAAACTAAAAATGTACACATATACAAATAATTCTTTGAGGTGATAAAAGTGGGAATCTTAGGGATGCCCATCAACTGGGGAATAGCTAAAAAGTTATGATATGTAAATGTAACCAAATGTTACTGTGCTGTAAGAAATGCTAAAGGGGATGGTTTCAGAAAAAAACAGTGGAAAACTTGGATGAATAGCTACATAGTAAAGTGAACAGAACAAGGAAAACAACTGATACAACTATAACAGTATTACAAAGACAAACAATTTTGAAAGAATTAGAAACAACAATCTAAATAATAACCACCAACTATTCTAGAG
>JAJPUD010002297.1:278718-334309 GCA_023553655.1 Myrmecobius fasciatus | reverse complement strand
AAAAAAAATAGTATTAATTTATTAGTGTAAACATCTCTACTTTAGTGGGGAGAGGGAAAGATATATGTTTAATGATTTGTCTAGTTTCAGTTCACTTCTTTCCTGACCTGGAACCCGAATCCAAGATCTCCAGTCCCCTGTAAGTGTCTAGAGCCAGCAGATTCCCTGCCCCAAGGCTTCTGTATTTTAGATTGTTGGGCTTCCTGGCCCACTACTGAGTCTCACCTGCACTGCTGAAACCTAACATTTATAGGCTGAGGAGGTTCCCTTAATCTTATCAGACTTAGATGTCTTAGAATAAATGAGATAATTTTAGTGTTTAGCACAGTGTCTGCCACATTGTAAATGCAATCTAAGTTATCTGTTTTGGTTGTTGTTTTTATTATTAGAGGATTAAGTTTTTTAGTCTCCAGTTAGTTTTTCATTTTTACTTTCAATACCCTCATGCCAAATTTTTAATGCATTGTGGTTCGTAGAAGATGTGTTCAATATTTCTGATTTCTGTAATTGTTGCAATGTTTATATGGCCTAATACATGGTCATTTTTTGTAAAGTGTATGTCCTTTTTTGTTTGTTTTTCAATAATAGCTTCTTATTTTCAAAACATATGCATAGTTTTCAACATTCACCCTTGCAAAACATTGTGTTCCAAATGTTTTTTCCCTCTTTTCCTCCACTCCCCTTCCCTAGACAGCAAGTAATCTAATATATGTTAAACATGTGCAGTTCTTCCATACATATTTCCACAATTTCTATGCTGCGTAAGAAAAATTGGTTCGAAAAGGAAAAAAAATGTTAGAGGAAAAGAAAAAGCAAGCAAACAACACAAAAAGGTGAAAATACTATGTTTTGATCTACATTCAGTTGCCATAGTTCTCTCTCTAAATGCTGATGGTTCTCTCTATCACAAGCCTATTGGAATTGGCCTGAATCACCTCATTGTTGAAAAGAGCCGAGTCCATCAGAGTTGATCATGGCATAATCCTGTTAATGTGTACAGTGTTCTCTTTGATCCACTCACTTAGCATCAGTTCATGCAAGTCTCTCCAGGCCTTTCTACAATCGTCCTCCTGATCGTTTCTTATAGAACAATAATATTCCATAACGTTCATGTACCATAATATTCAGCCATTCTCCAACTGATAAGCATTCACTTAATTTCCAGTTTCTTGCTACTATAAAAATGTGCCACAAACATTTTTGAACATGTGGGTTCTTTTTTTTTTTTTTTTTTTTTTATGATCTCTGGGATACAGGCCCAGTAGAGACACTGCTCAGTCACAGATATGCACAATTTAATAGCCCTTTGGGCATAGTTCCAAATTGTCCTCCATAATAGTTGGATCATTTCCCAGTTCTATCACCAATGTATTAGTGTCCCAGTTTTCTCATGTCCTGTCCAACATTTATCATTATCACATCACATATTGATATGATATCAAAGTTGTTTTAATTTGCATTTCTTTAATCAATAGTGGTTTAGAGCATTTTTTCCTATGACTAGAAATGATTTTGATTTTGTCTGAAAATTGTCTGTTCATAGCCTTTGACGATTTATCATATATGTGCGTTTTGTACTCTGAATCTTCAGAGTTTTGTTATATCTTATATTTCTAAAATTATTTCAAGTTTTTCACTGTTTTTTGGTTTGTTTTTGAAAATTTGGGAGGGATAAATTACAGCCCCCCCCCAACTATTATAGTTTTATTGTGAATTTCTCTAACTCAATTATTTTTTCCTTAAAGTATTTAGCTGCTGTGCCATTTGGTGTACATAAATTTAGCAATGATATTAATTCATTTTCTGTGGTATATTTCAGGAAGATGTAGTTTTCCTGTTTAAATCTTTTAATCTATTTTTGTGGTGTCTTGTCTGTGATCGTGACTTCTACCTGTCTTTTTTTTTTTTTTTTCAGTACAGCTGAAGCATATTAGATTTTGCTTCAGTCTGTTGTTTTGATTCTGTGCACATTTTTTTTCTGTATATATTTCTGACAAATGCTGTATTGTTGGATTCTGCTTTCTAGTCCATCCTGCTCTTCTATTTAATGAGAATTTTTCCTCTTCATGTTCATGTTTATGGTTTTTAATTGTTTATTTCCTTTCATTCTATTCTCTTATACTTTACTTTCTATTTTTCTTTTTCAAATTTGTTTTTGCTTATTATTAATCCCTTTCTTAAATCAACTGTTCCTTTTATTTCTCCCTTTACCTTCATCTCTATTTCTCTATGGAGTGAAATATGTATTGTGTTTACTAAGATCATTTGAGAAACATAATAGATGTTATCCTTTTAAGTTCTAAATTCTTTTAACTTTTTTTTATTTCTACCTTTCTCAGTTTACATTCAGATATATGAAAGCACAAATATAATGATATAAGGTATATCTCATTGAGCCCTAATTAAATACTTTTTGTCAGACCATATCCATTTTGAGAGTCAATACAAGTCATCTCAAATTTGATCTTATTTATTCCTATAAATATTTCTTATTCTATTAAGTAATTGATATTTTCCTGTTACTTTCAGTAGGATTCATTGTCTTGATTCTTATATTTATTGACTTTGATTTGAACATTTTTCATTAAAAAAATTTGAGAGGCAGCTAGATGGCATAGTGGATGGCACACTAGCCCTGAAGTTAGGAGGTCTTGAGTTCGAATGTGGCCTTAGAGACACTTAATACTTTTTAGCTATGTGACCCTGGACAAGTCAGTTAACCCCAGTTGTTTCAGAAAAACAATTGCATTGAGTGGAAATTTTGCAAAAAGAAAAAAAGAAAGAAAAATAAAAATATTCAGTGTTATGAATATTATTCTATAAGAAATGATTAGCAGGATGATTTCAGAGAGTCCTAGAGAGACTTACATGGAGTGATGCTAAGTGAAATGAGCAGAACCAGGAAAACATTATACATGACAACAACAAGATTATACAATGATCAATTCTGATAGACGTGACTTTTTTTCAACAATGAGATGATTCAAGCCAGTTCCAGTGATCTTGTGATGAAGAGAGCTATCTATTCCCAGAGCGATGACTATGGGAACTAAGTGTGGATCACAACATAGCATTTTCATAAGTGAAAATGTTTTTTGCTTGCATTTTTTGTTCTTTTTGTGGTTTACTTGCATTTTAGTGTTTCTCATTTTTTTTCTTTTTGATTTGATTTTTCTTGTGCAGCAAGATAATTGCATAAGTATGCATGCATATATTGGATTTAATGTTTAACATATATTGGATTACTTGTCATCTGGGGGTGGGGATGGGAGGAAGAGGGGGAAAATTGGAACACAAGATTTTGCAAGAGTCAATGCTGAAAAATTCTCCATGCGTGTGTTTTTTTTTAAATCTTTAATAAGAAAAACAATTTAAAAAAGAAGAAAAAAGAAAAAAATATTCAGTAATTTTTCTCTTTGCTTTACACACAACTTGAGTTTCATTACACAGTTTTTTTTTTCAAAGTTCTGTTCTAGACTGTGTCTGGATGAAATATAAAATTTTCTATCATTTATAATCCTTCAGTAGCTTATTAATAGCTTTTCACTGATCTTACACCTTCCTTCTCACTATTTATTTTTAAATCCATTCTTGTTTTTTCTCACATAACAAACTCAGTCTCCTAATTTGAAGTATTTTCTCTGGCTGCCCTTCATGCCTGTCATTTCTTCTTTTCATCTGGCTTCCCTAACTTTCTTCAATCACACATTGTGTAAGAAGCCATTCCTAGGCCTCTTAAAACTTCTCTACCTTTCCTGTGGGATTATCTGTATTTTATCCTTTGTGTTCTTTTTTTAATATAGTTATTGTATATGTTGTTTTCCCCATTAAGTTGTGAGCTGCTAAAGAATAGAGACTTGTTTTGCCTTTCTTTGTATCCCCTTCACTTGGAATTATATCTGGAACATAAAAGGATCATTACAAAAGCTTGTTTACTTGACTTACTGACTTGATCAAGCTTTGAGGGGAAATACTTGGTGTTTTGATTATTTTAAGTTTATATTTATAATTTAGATAACTTAGACATCAGCCTGTATAATAAGTTTCCTTCAAAGCTCAGCTAAGGGGCCAAGATTTCTAAAAGTTTTCTACAAGTTCTACAAGGGATCTTTCGTCCCTCTCCCAACATTGTTAGTGTTGTCCCTCTGCCGCCAAGAAATCACTTTGCATTTACTTGACATATATAGTGTATTTTCCTATCTGTATACAGGTTTTATTTTTCCTAGTAGCATATAAAGTCTTTGAAGGTAGCCTATTTGATTTTTAATCTTTTTTATCTCTTAAGTTTCCAGCACAGTGTTTGTACATAGAATTATGGACTTAGAACTTGAAGGAAGCTCAGATATCATGTTACTGTAGAAGAAACACAAAAATAAATCATTTGCTCGAGTTTTTACTAAATGGAAGAGTTAGAATTCCAGTGTAGGTGCTTTCTGGCGTGACCTGTTCTTGATTAACCCATGCTGACATTTTGCAATCACCAGGATGATAAAAAGCTTTGAGTCTATGTTATAATATAATATATATAATATATATAAAATATAATATGCTTGAAGGAACTGGGCATGACTAGAGAATTATCTCAAGGGTTGTCATGTGAAGGAGGGAGAGAGTAGGCCTGTTTTCTTTAGGCCCAAAGTGAAGACCCATGAGCAATGAAAGGAAGCTGTGGAGGTAAATGAAGATTTGGTATCATAAATACATTAAGGTTATCTCAGCATTTGGGAAGCCTCAAGAGGTGGCAAATTCTTACTCCTTGGAGGTCTTGGAGCTAATGAGATGACCACCTTTTGGTTAGGTGATAGTGAAGATTCTTTTCATGTTTGGTTTGGATTATATGATTGTTGAGGTCCACCCCATCTCTAAAATTTATTCAAGGGTTCTGTTCTTCAAAGTGAACATCCTCAATTTCCTTAATCCTCATCTAACATGGTCATGGGGCCTTTCACTGTCTAGTTGCCCTTTTATGGATGGCCTCCAGATCATCAATGCCCCTCCCAAATAATCTTTGCCCAGAACAAAATCATTCTGTATGTATGAAAATACATATGAAAAGTAAAGCAGTATTGTACCCTCCAGAGTCCCAAATATTATGCTTTTTTTTATTGTAGTCTTTAATAATACAGTCTGGTCTCATACTCCTTTAAGCTATTCAGATTTTAAAATACATTTAGACTTTTGGGACATCTTCAGTCAGTTTTTTTTTTTTTTTTTTTTTTTTTTTTGCTACCCTAGCATATTATTGATAAATTTCAAGTTTTCTGTCCAATAAAACCACCAATTCTTTTCAAACAAACTTCCTGGTCATACGTCTCCCATTGTGTGAAGTTATTTTTTTTTACCCCAATGTAAGACTTTATACTTATCCCTATTAAAATTATTAATGCTAGTTTAATATTCTAGCCTTTTGATACCAATTTTGAATTCTGATCATCATCCAGTATATATCCCTCGGTTTTGTTTGTTATACATGTCATCTCTGCCTTTGTTCAAGTCACTGATTAAAATATTAAACAGTGCAGTCCACCATATATCCCTGGGACTTTTCTTCCAAGGAGACTTTCTTCTAAGCCAGTATCAAATTATTAATGACTCTTTGAGTCTAAACATTTAACCACTTAGTTCCATTATCATCTAGCATATGTCTCAGTATTTTGCCCTAGAATCATATACTGAATGCCTATTAATTTTCTAGGTAAAAAATTATAGAAAGACAAATTTCCTGCCCTCAGGAATCTTAGTCTAGTATCTGTATGAAGGATCTAGTGAAAGGAAAAAGGTAGAGTTAGAAAGACCAATTAAATTTTATTTATCTATATGTGAGATAATGATTACTTAATCAAGGCTGGCTTTGAGGAGTTAGAGAGGAGGAAGAAGAGATTGATTTGCAATTTTCAGATTGCTAACCACACTAAACATTTCTTATGCCATAATTTAGGATTATATTATATGAGGACTTGATATTGGCCATCTTGTTCTAAATGTTGCTTTTGAATAAGGACCAGAATCTCAGATAATTTTTAAACCTATTACTTATAGAAAGATTGTATTAGTATTTGTAAGGGGAGTTTCCACACTGATGTAATCACAGATCCTTGACTTGCTGACACATTCCACATTTTTCAAAATGGACAATTATTCTATAATCATTCTAACAGACATCTTTCCAGAAAATATAATAACAGATTTTTATTTTTATTGGTAACCTTACTATTCAGAAAAAGAATTACTTCCTTTGAGGTTAAGAGAAAAGCGTACTAATGAGGCTAGACCCTGCTTAGCTTCTGAGATCAGATGAGATCAGGCGTGTTCAGGGTGGTATGGCCGTAGAACTTGAGATCTGAGATTTGATGAAACGTTTGGAAAGCAAGTCCAGCCTGTCTTGGAAGTTTAGTCTTATGGGGAAAACTCTTAGTCTTGTGGGGAAACTCTGTAAGTGAAGGTGATTACAAATCAAACACTGCTGTCGTTTAGTTGGAGGATCCCATTACCATGATCATGTGACAAAGAAATCTACTGTTATATTATGAGCTTTTTTATTTTATTTTAATTTTTTTTAGTGGGGGAAAGGAGGGAAGCAGTTGGGGTTAAATGACTTGTCCAGGGTAACATAAATAATAAGTGTTAAAAGTCTGAGGTCAGATTTGAGGTCAGGAGGACCTTACTTTAGGCCAGTACTCTATCTACTGGGCCATCTAGCTGCCCCAATCCACTGTTATATTAACACAATGTATTTGGACTTATTAAGAAATGGATTAATGAATATATGTATTTTTCTTACAATCTAGTCCTCTTCTTATAAATTCTACTTTTCACAAGTAGAATATTTGCACCCTGTATTATTTTAGGAAAGTAGTCAGGAAATAAAATTTCAAAGCTGTGCACTCTATATTTCTCAGAAGAGGCAGATTGAGTATATGCTTTAGACTTTTGGGAGAACTTTCCCTGACTCATTAAAAGAGAACAAAAAATTTCCTCTAACCCCAAACTATTAAAAACAAATAATTTCTTCGACTTCTGACTTAGCAGCCCACAAAATAATTGCTCTTTACAACAAGAAGAACTGGAAACAATTTATTTACTTTCATCACCTTGTAAAATATTTGTTTACATATGTGTCCTTTAAATGTCTACAAATTTATATTTTTGTATATCCATATATCTGTTTATATCTCTCTATAAAACTGAGTGGTTTGTATCTGATTCTTTGATATTCTTGAGAGATTTTGAGGTGTGCTATCTCTTTAGACTAAATTAAAAAACCAAATTAAATGAAGTGGTTTTTGTAAAACTGCAGAAAGAATGTGTCTTAAACTCACTTGTCTTTCTGTAGTAGGCTCATAAGTAGCTGAAGTTGTTGTTTTAGTTAATTATATAGTTTTCAGGTATAACTGATGAAATATTAACATATCTACAAGAACAAGTTCAAAAAGTAATAAATCAGCTCATCTTTCTTTAAATAAATTGCTTCTCCAACTTTGCCTCTTAGTTCATCATGCATACACTTTTGATTATTAAAAATAGATTATTTTTATTTGTTTCAATTATTGTTTCAAAACAATTATTTCTCTAGAAGTTCAGAATATCTTCTTGCCTTTAGCCCATGCCCACATATATATATATATGTATGTATATATATATCTTTTTTTTTTTTAACTAACATGACAATTTGCATTTTTTACTTCTGTCCTACATGGAAAATTGTTTTGAATTCAACCCACACTAAGTGCTATCTGATTACTTGCTTAGAGGAATCTAATTTTCAAATTAGGGCTTTAGACTGCTGCTTCTGTCAATGTGACTGAGTTTGGGAGCAGATAAAAATAGAGTCTATGAAGATAACTTCCAAATTTTAAGCAATCAAGCCTTCATATGAATTCATATAATGGATTAGAAAGGTTGAATCTTTGCTTTGTAAAAAGATTCACTACAGGATTTTTCAGTTTTTGTAAATTTATAAATTTTTTTACAAGCACTACTTGTGCTACCCACATATATTACTAGCATAAAGAGAAAACCTGTGAAAACAGTGTAACTCATAAGCATACTTTTGCTTTTAATCAAGATGATATTATTTTGATCATTTTTAAAATTAAGCATTGTGATATTTTTTATTAAAGCTTTTTGTTTGCAAAACATGCATGGGTAATTTTTCTTTTTTTCTTTTTTTTTAAGATGCTACCTTCTTTATTTTATTTTTTTTTTACTATTGAAAGCAATTCTTTCTTTATTTTACATTCTCAGTTTTCTTTTTTTTAAAGGTTTGTATAATTTTCTTTTTTTTAAATTAAAACTTTATTTGCAAAACATATGTATGGGTAATTCTTCAACATTGACCCTTGCAAAGCTTTCTGTTACAAATTTTTCCCCTTTACCCCCCCCCCCATCCCTTCCCCTAGATGGCAGGAAGAATAATACATGTTAATTATGTTAAAGTACTTGACAAATCGAATATGTGTCTACATATTTTTACAGTTATCTTGTTGTACAAGAAAAATCGGATCTACAAGAAAAAAAAATCTAAGAAGGGAAACAATACAAGCAAACATCAATAGAGAGCATGAAAATGTTATGTTGTGGTCCACATTTCATATTCCTCTCTCTGGGTATATATGGCTTTTTTCATCACTGAACAATTGGAACTAGTTTGAAATATCTCATTGTTGAAGAGAGCCACATCCATCAGAATTGATCATTGTATACTCTTTTTGCTGTGTGTAATGATCTCCTGCTCCTGCTCATTTCACTTAGCATCAGTTCATGCAAGTTTCTCCAGGCCTTTCTGAAATCATCCTGCTGGTCGTTTATTATAGAACAATAATATTCCATGACATTCAGATACCATAACTTACTCAGCCATTCTCCAATTGATGAGCATCAGTTTCCAGTTTCTAGTCACTACAAAAAGGGCTAAACATTTTTGTACAAACATTTGTACATGTGGGTCCCTTTCCCTCCTTTAAGATCTCTTTGGGATAAAAGCCCAATAGAAACACTGCTGGGTCAGAGGGTATGCATTGTTCCAAATAAGCATTGTGATACTTTTCAGAAACCTGATTCTTCTGTTCAGAGTTAAAAGGTCCAGATATCAAATATTCAGTTATTCACATTCTAAAACACCATCACTGAATTGGTCCTACATTTTTTTCCATGTTGTCTCTTAACAGTTGTACTATTTATTAGAAGGCTATGCATGTTAGGCATCTATGTCCCAGATTGTTTTAGATATATTGATCTATTAAGGATAATTAAAGTATATCTTTTGACTTTAATCAAACTGACTTTATGGGTAATAGTAAACAAGAGTTCAGACTGAATTTATTTTGATAAAGGAAATATTTGGAAAAATAAGACCAAATGCTTATTTATTCTTCATATCTAAATTAGAAGATAAGCATTGTTTTCACATGGATAATGAAAACATAGATAAAAATAGTAATTTGAATTTTAAACTTCTCAGAATGTATATGGAAAGATACTTTTTAAAAAATTGCATTTTTTTCTGGATATTACTTAGAAAAATGAAGGATGATGGGAGAGGAGAAAGGTTGCAAGAAAAGGTTTTTGGGATATTTTGTTTGGTTTTGTTTTGGCTCAGGCACCCTTTCTATCACAGTAATTAGGTGAGGATGAAGTAGGAATCTGCTAAACATAAGTTTTCAAAAACAATATTATTCAAAATGCTAACTTTATAGGCAGTATCCAGAATAATTGCTAAACTGTTTACCGATTACTCATTACTGATTACCTGATACAGCTCCCTAAAAAGCCTAAAGATCATCTTAGACTGTGAATTAGTCAGGAATACTTATCTCAGTATTTATTAACTTAATATCATATTAGAAATAGGCGTGGCAAAATGATCCTACCAGGCTCATTTGAAATTAACAACAGTTTTTATAGCATTAAATGAAAAATGCTTCACCAGTAAAAATACTTTTTTTCCCTAATATTTTTTACTTCAGTATTTGTATTATCTTGTCTATCACTAGTATTTAATCTTCATAGCCATAGTTAGCGTCTCCTTCCCTCTCTTTACCCAGTCTTTTCATTGTTTTTTTTTTAAACTTTAAAAATTCTCTGATGATACTGTATGAAAATCAAAACAACCGTATGACAAAAGTCTTAACTTGCTTTCAGAGGAATAATTAGGCCATTTTGTAGCAATAGTTTTCTAATTCTAGCATTTTCTACCACAATTAATTCTTGAAATTAGACATATCCAATTTCTGTTTTATTGTTAAAATGATGTTTGAAATGTGACTTCCTCATACCCATAGCAGTTACAGTATCACTAACAGCTATTAAAGTGTGCGTATCAATAACTAAAACTTTTGCATACTTCCTTGGTGTTAATCTGTTTTTTAAAAACCAAAACAAAAGAGTAATGTGACATGTTTATGTCATGAAATCTAGCCCTTAGGTGTCAGAAAATTAAATATAAAGTAAGGAAACCAACAGGTTTAGTTTGGATCATTGTCAGACACTAAATCATCCTAGATTCAGAAGAAATATACATGCAGGACAAATGCTGCCACAAAATGGAATTATATAAAAATAATTACTTGTCCCAAATAATTTGCCCACAAGTCTAGCTTGTGAAAGTAGGTCATGCAACATAATTACCATTTTGCTGGTAGGAAAACCTAAGTTTAGCAAAATTAACTTACATAAGAACATACAGCTAATAAATTGTGGTATATGATTAGCAAATAGAACTTCACTATATAAATAAATATTAAGTTTTAAAAATTTGTTTGCCGTTATTAATATAACTGTAAATTAACTATTTTCGAATCCTGAAATATTTACTAATTGCTTTGCCTACTTGGTAGTAGATTCTAATCACCATTCTTCTTTTGAATGACTTGCTTTCTAGATTATTATTTTGCTATTTTTTTAATATTCCTAGGACATATTAGATGTTATGATAAATTTTAAATTATTCTTTATTGACTAATTATTCTCTACTATGACTTTTTTCTGAATTCTTCAAAAACATCACACCTCAGGGCCATGTGAAAATTGTCAGGAG
Organism: Myrmecobius fasciatus; assembly: GCA_023553655.1. Lineage (NCBI taxonomy): Eukaryota > Metazoa > Chordata > Mammalia > Dasyuromorphia > Myrmecobiidae > Myrmecobius > Myrmecobius fasciatus. The sequence continues at coordinate 323,274 of JAJPUD010002297.1, read as the reverse complement.
CTCTATTTTTCATTCTATATAATATGCTAAGCATATTTTATAGAACTAATAATAATATAGAACAAAGAACTAATAAATGGAATGAAGTCCATCTGCCAATAAGACATTTTATGTGTCACGCATCTCAGGTGTCCACAGAAAAACAAACATGAATTACTATTTAGAAATACAGTTTTTTTAGTTCAGCTGTTTATTTGCAAGATAATTTATCTCCTGCATAGATTTCTTTATTTTATTGACCTAATTGATTTTTTTGTCTAATACAACAACTGAATTGTGTATATAAGGAACAAAGAACAAATCACTTTCATCACAGAAGCTTTTAGTATAACAGAATATAATTTAAAAAAATACTTATTGTCTACTTTGTTAAGGTACTGTGTATAATATGATCTTGGCAGGGCTTACATCCTCAAAAAGAATACACTATTTATACTTAGAAATTTCATGAATCAAAACAAGCCACTTGTTATCTCTTTGCTCAAATATTCCCAATTAGTTTTTAAAAGTTCAGTAATGCTATATATAGACTAGGTGTATATTTAGTATATACAGATCTATATTAAAAGCCATGCAACATATGTGGAAGTCTTTAGCAGCTCACAAATAATTGGTGGTTTCGATGTCAATGAACAATTCAGACAGTCGGTAAACATTTGATAAGCTCCTGCTATATGCCAGCAAATTTCAGCATTAATAAAAGCATTATCAACACTAAATGTTCCAAAGAAGTAACTTCATGGGTGTGGTGGTAGCTTAGTGTCTTTGTACGTACTCTAGGATAGGTAATGAATTGGGACATAACCAATATCCCTAAAAGGTAATTGAAAGAAGTAATTTGCAATGATGAAAAAAAAGTGCAAGAGGCCTTGGAAATTTTTCATTTTTAATATCTAAGATAAATTATAGAATGCCAGGCAAAAAACAAAACAAAACAGAACAGAACAAAACAAAAAACAAAACTTTCCAACTAATATGCCATCAAAGTAACAATCATGACCCAGGTATGAAAAGATCTGAAATATTCTTCTAGCATGTCAATGATGATCTAATGAGTCAGCCTTTTTACTAGCACTGCTTCCTGTTTGCTCAATAATTTTTCTTATCTTCTTTTGATCTAGGAATACTATCATTTTGCATATTACCTTCCTTCTTTCCCCAAGATTTATAATTTAAATGATTAGGATAATAAGCAATTGAAAAAAAAAAAAAACAAAGGGGGGGGAAGGTTACAGATTTCATTTTAGAGTTTTCTGAGCTGAAAATTATTACCTACGAGAAGAGATGATAATGGGTGGAGCTAGAGAAGTGCAGCCTGTTCTACAAGTCTGAGCTTTGGCAGGGGCGTTCCTTTGGTATTACAAAGCACTGTGTGTATATGTGTGTATGTGTATGTGTGTGGCTGAGAGAGACCGAGTCTGTGCTGGCAACTGTTCTGGTGAGCCAACCTCAGCGCTGATTGCTCATCAGGGAACAAAAGAAAGGCCATGGGAACTTTAACTGAGAAGGGCAGTGCCTGAAAACTGAGCTTGAGCTTAGGAGTTCCGTGGAGATTGAACCTGGACAAATTGTATGGCAGAAATGCCCCTGTAGATCCTCTTAGTTCTTCAAGGTTAGAGTGGAATGCACTCTAAATTGATTGCTGGATTAATATTACAGTCTTGATTCTAAAACCTGGACCTGGACAGAAGGTAAGAAGGGCTTGAGCTTCACAAGGTATTCAGAATCTTATTTGTATAAACATTTCAGTAGAAATACTTTTAGGTTATGTTCGGTCATATGTTTCAGTGTTTGTTGCTAAGTTGCTGCTCAGTTATTTAACATCTTGATGTTTCTTGGAGTGTTAATATGAGCTATGTTTGTTGAAAGATAATCATTTTCTAAAAAGAGTTTGGATCATTGGGACATAGGAAAATCAGAAAAAATCATTATCTTTCTATATAGATTCAGGGAATTAATCATATTTTATTGATACAAATTGAGTCATTTCCAGGAAATTTTCATTTCCTGGTATTATGAATGCATGAAGTAAATGTAGCATAAACTAATATTTGTTATTTCAGAAATTAAAGGAGCATACTTTCCTCCCCCCAACCCCATAAAATAATTCACGTCTAATAATCTTTTTTTTAAAGTATTATAGCTAAGAAAACTTTATTTGGACATTATAAGGAAAAATATTTTATTTCTTCTTCTTAGCATTATGCCTTTTTTTACTTAGAGAGTTAATAGGGAACAGAGAAGCAGCTCTTCTTCTAGAAAATATTAATTATATAGTTTTCTGTTGTGTGGCTGTTTACCATTAAAGATAGTAGACTCAGTTTACATTTAAATCCTTAGAATAAATTAGCTATTTGTTATTTTATTAGCTATTTTGACATAACCAAAGTTTTCTTTAAAATATCCTGATCAGCCTTGTTCATGGTAGAATAGGTGATACGTGTATACTAAAGTAATATTGGCTGTTAATTGCAATCCAGAAGAATACTTGAGGGTAAGGAGTATTTCATAATTTTATTGTTATCTCCCCACAGCCTAGAACAGTGCATAGGGAGGCACAATTATTTTTTAATTGAATACTTTACCTATATATCTTATGTAATCTTCAGAACAACTTTGTGATATAGACACTAGAAGGACCCCCAAACCAGCATAATTCTAGCCCATTCTTTAAGTCCCAGTAAAGTTAAGATAGAAAAATTGTCTAACCCAAAGCAGTCCTGGAAGGCTCAATCAGACCCTAATCAGTCCTGAATTATTAGAAATTTTTTAAAGTCCCAGTGCCAAAGAGAGGAGAACAAAAGTTTAAGGTCACTTAACAAAATTTGAAGATCAGAAACTTTTAAAGACACTTATTGTTATCTCAGGTCTTCCAATATGGCCCCGAACTTTGGGGAGAGGTTAGAATGCCTAAACATGAAATAAGACAAAGACTTCAGGGAAAATTGCAGGCATTCTTTTTTATTTGGGTGCATCTACTGAGGCACCCAGGTTAAATCTGTTAATGAGTGAGCCAGAAGAAATACTCTTGAATCATAGATACATATTGTGATCTTACTTACTATTGCTGTTACTTACTATTTCACACACAGTGTATAATCATAATCTTGATCACTTTGATACTTTACTTGATAATTTGCTTCTTACAAAGGTAAAATAAATTTGTGCCTAAGGCAGGAGATCTAGATATGCAGATAAGTCAAGTTTTCTTAAAATTTAGTAGCCCTTCAAGTTACATTGAAATAAAAGTATCTATGGCAGTAAAATTCAAATTTACATTTACATAGATTTGTGACATTGTTGAATTTGCTATAATCTGATTGACCAGGCTGAAAATTATAGGAAAAGGGAAATAGTTTTTGTTAAATTGGAGAATTACAACTTTTAAATCTTTAGCCCTATGGCATATATATAAATATTTTGAATTCTTACAGATACATCCTCTTTTATCTTTGATGCAGCTGGATCCCTGAAGGATGTAACTAATGACATAACAGTATGAATGAGATAAGGGAATAGAGGAGCAAATAATCTCATGAATAAGTTTTAGTTTTTTAGCAATATAATATAATATAATAAAAAAGATTAATTAAAACTGTGGCCATCCCAGGAAGAAGATATCCCTGTCCCCAGAGAAAATTATTCCCTAAACTTTTGGCATATCCTATTTCAATATTATAACTGCTAAGGTTTTTAATTTATCTTTTATTTTTATTCTAATTCATCTTTGCAAGTATCTACTCATTTCTCCCTCCTCTGTTTCTGGCAGAAAAGAAATTGGTTATTGTTTTCTACATAATAACTGAAATGGTATAAATTATTACTTTCAAAATAAAGCTCATTTTGTTTATCATGAGTTTGGAAGTAAATTAAATCATTCCATTGGTTTTTCAATCTAAAATATTTAAAGCTCACAACCTATTAATTGTATGTAATATGCGATAAATCATAACATACCTAATTACACATTTTTTTTTTTGCTGACATGAGGAGGGAAAAAATTACATATCCTGAGAAACTGAGTTCACAGTATATCAAATAAGAGAGCTATATTTGCAGTACTATAACTGGTGTCATATTCTAAGTAGTTATAAAGCAGTAGTTACAAATTTTAATGGTTGAAAGGACCTAAATTCCATATCTTTTCAGTTTGGCAAAGTATAGGTTATAATAGAGAGATCAAAAGAATAGTATTATTTAACTTTGTTCAGAGACACTAGGGCAGGTTATAGTTTTTTTTTAGGACATCCAAACATTTTAGCTAATCATTGGCATTATAATAAAAATAATAGCTCTATTGAAAACCCTGAAATAATGTTATCTCATTGTGCCTCTGTTTACTGAAATAAACTATGCCTCGGTCTTCTATATCTAAATTCTTCCTTTCTTTTATTTTCTACTATTCTTTCATTTGCACAATCCTCCCTTCTCCCCCCTTCCCCCCAGTTACTTTTATCTAGTCAATAATATGGGGAACCTGTCAAAACTCTTCTCTTAGGAATTGTTGTTTTTAATCATTTTGACTATCTCCCAGATATGTTTTTATTTATTTTTTATCAAGAGGTGCATCTCTCTTTTGATTAAGAATTGTGATATTTCTGAGAAATACAGTTCTCTTCTTTCAAAGTTAGAAGGTCTAGATATCAATTGTCCACATTCCAAAATACCATCCCTGGACTGGTCCCAGATTTCTTGTCTCTTGCAGCTGTTGCCATACATCCATTTATTGTGTTTGGCATTTTGACCCAATTTTTTTTTTTGTTTTATTGATCATTCAGGTGTAATTATGATATACCTTTTAACTCTAAGTCCAGTTGGCTTTATTAGTAATGGTAAACTGGAGTTCAGACTGAATTTATATTGAAGGGCAAGCTTGGAAAAATAAAATCAGATGCTTATTGATTCCTGATGTAAAAAATTAGAAGATAAACATTGTTTTTACATGGATAATGAAAATATAGACTCAGATCATCACTTAATAATTTGAATTTTCAGATACTGTGTGTGTGTGTGTTTGTGTGTGTGTGTAGGTATGACACTTTTTCTAATCACATTTTTTTTTCCTGGACATTGAATCACAAAATAGATCACATTTTCCCCCACAATACATTAGGATTGCATTCCTGACCAAGGATGTGGGGAAATAGATGTGACTACTGATAAAGCATAGATAAAGATAAAACTGTATAAATATTTAAATAGTAAAACTATGTTATGTCCTATCACCTGGACATAAATGTGCCATATAAGCGTAACACAGGATATTTAAATTTAATACACAATTTATAACAGGGAATACTGAGTATTTAATCAGCAATAATTGTGTTTGTTGCTTGCGAGAACATTGGTTGGTTGAAATTTTTTAAAAAGCAAAACAAAACAGTTTCCCCAGAATGTCTGAATTTTATCATTTCTTTTTGTCTTGCGGGATTTCTTCACAGCAAACTGAAATTAAAAAAAAATAATGCCATTTACTTTACCAGCATCAAAGTACTCTAGTCTCTTTACTTAAGACTATTGATAACTGTCAAAACATTTTATACTTGCTTAGACTACTAGAACTCAGAGAAATTTCAGAAATTACATAAAATAATGTAATAGGAATAATCTCAAGATTAGAATTTATCCTACAGAGATTACGTATGAGAATGAAGTCTGGAAGAGTTAAGATATGAGTGTTAGGTAGTTTTAAATGAATATCATTTCAATAGGTAAAGCAGAAACAAATGAAGATCACACATTCTCACATTGTACTTTTAACTATACAAAATAAAACTACAAAGCTATTAATTAGATTTTGTCATAAACTTCTGTAATTATTGACATTTGTGAATCATTATCCATTAGAATATTTATATTTTCTTTTAAAATAATTTAGATATACAATCAGTTTTATTCCTTTTGGGGATTTTATTCTTTTTTTTCTGTTATGCTGCTTTTGAAGAACTAGAAGCAGTAGTAAGTAGAACTAGGGAAAAGATCAAGTATTCAATGAGATGGGACCATATCAAGATTTATAGTCATGACAATGGATTATTAGGTATTTCCTTTATTGATGAATATTTTGACGTAAGCTAGGTTTTTTTTTTTAAACTGTTGAAGCCTTGATGTAAAAACTGAGAAGCAGCAAAGAATAAGCATTTGCCTTGTGTGACTATGAGCAAATCACTTAACCTCTTAGTATCTCTGGCAATTGTCCTCACTAAAGTTGTCCATGTATATCAAGAGCAGGGAATTCCTATTCAGAGAATTCCCTACATAGCTGAATGCATAGCTTTAAGCTAAAACTTTTTTTCATACTTATTTTTAAACACTGGTTAAATATACTCAGTGAGAGAGAGAGGCAATGACCTTTGGATTTAAGTCCTGCCTCTGACACATACTGAGTGTGTGATTATGGGCAAGCCTTATAAGACTTTAAGTTGCACTCTATATCCAGGATATCTCTATTATTCAGTGACATTCCCCACCAAAACAAAACAAAAACACAGGGAGGGGGAAGACTTTATTCAAGTCACATATGTTTTTGCTTTCTTGAACTGACGATCTTTGGATTGTATTCCTTATATTCTCATTCTACACTGGGGAATCTGATAGATATGTATAAAGTATAAGGAAGGAGATTTAAGCATATTTAGCTAAATGTGATAGAGATACCCCAAATGGGTTTGTTTGGTGTTTGTTACAAATTTAATTCAGTGAGCATTTATTGAATACCTATTACATGAATGATACTACTGTAACAGTTGAGTGTATATGAACTTGAATAAGACCCAGCTTCTTTAGCTATGGTTTGTGACTCCATAAGAGGTCTTGTAATTGAATGTGGAGGTTGCAAAATTCTGATTTATTATCAGCAAATACTTGATTTGTGTAGCTATTTTATATACTTATATACCTGGGATCATGTAAAAATTTGTCAAGCAAAAAGGGGTCATGAGTGAAATAAGTTTAAGAAGTCCTGGAATGAAACATGTTTCCTGCCCACTTGGAGCTTATAGTCCAATAGGAGAGGTAAAACATGTAGATTTAACTTAATAAGATATGAAATATTATTAATGCATAAAACAAGTTCTAAGTATCAGGGATTTTTCCTGTGGCTTGGGTACTTTTACTTACAAGTGGTAACATTTGAATTGACTGTTAAAGAATGAGAGGATTTTAGCAAGTAGAAATGGGAAGGAGTGTGAAAGGTATTCTGTAATACAGGAGAATGTGTAGAAAGGAACACAGAGGCAGGAAACCTTGGGATCATGTTCACTGACTGGAAAAGGACCTGTCAGCTCGAGTGACAAGTATTTGCTGTGAGAGTAGTGGGATAAGTCTAAAAAAAATAGATTAGAACTGTATGTCTGAGAGCTAAGAAATTTGGATCTTATTTTAAAAAAGGAGTGGGTACCATTTTAGTTAGGGAAATGAGAAAATAGAGATAGATAGAAAATTGGTTAGGAAATGATTTCAATGCCCTGTATCATAAACAATGAACATCTGAAATAGTATAGTGACAAGGGAAGAATTTTTTTTTTTAATTAAAGCTTTTTATTTGCAAAACATATGTATGGGTAATTCTTCAACATTGACCCTTAAAAAGCTTTCTGTTACAAATTTTCCCCCTAGTCCCCACTCCTCCCCTAGATGGTAGGAAATCCACTACATGTTAATTATGTTAAAATACTTGACAAATCGAATATATGTATACATATTTCCACACTTATCATTGCTGTGCAAGAAAAATCGTATCTACAAGGAAAAAAAATCAGAGAAAGGAAACACAATGCAAGCCAAACATCAATAGAGAGCATGAAAATGTTAAGTTGTGGTCCACATTTCATATACCTCTCTCTGGGTGTATATGACTTTCTTCACTGAACAGTTGGAACTGGTTTGAAACATTTCATTGTTGAAGAGAGCTATGTCCATCAGAATTGATCATAATATAGCATTGTTGTTGCTGTGTGTAATGATCTGGTTCTGCTCATTTCACTCAGCATCAGTTCATGCAAGTCTCTCCAGGCCTCTCTGAAATTGGAGAAACTTTTTTTTTCTTAAACAATTCATCTTATTTAAAAAAAAATCATTCCAAGTTCTTTCCTCCTTTTCAGCTCCTTCCTTTCCCATGTAGAAGGTAAGCAATGTTTTCTATGCATGTGAAGTCAAGCAAAATTATTTTCCATGTACTTTAAAAAAAACCCAAAATAAAGTAAATAATGTGCTTCAAATTAAACTCAAAGTTCACCCATTAGTTTTCTTTCTGGAAGAAAACAGCATTTTAAATAATAAGCCTTTCATAATTATTTATTGTACAGTGTTGGCTGTTACTATGGAATAATTTGGCTCTGCTCATTTCATCTTATCAGATTTTTCCAAAACCATTCCATTTGTCATTTTTTATAGTATAATTGCATTCCATCACAATCATATGCCACACCATGTTCAGCCATTCCTCAACTGATGAACATCTAAAGTAGGAAAATTAAAGCTATCAAATATGAAGAAGGGATAGCCTTCAGAAACTGAAAGACTATCCCTTCAAAAAGATTTGAAAAAGAGGGAATTGAATAAATGAAGAGTAGGTTAACCAGCTTTTATTAAATTCCTATTTTGTGCTGGGTACTATGCTAAACTCCAGGGACACAGAGAAAGGATGCAAACAACAATTCTTGTTGTCAAGTAGCTCACTCAAAGGGTGAAATAACATACAAACAACTACGTACTAATAAACATTATGTATAGTATAAACTAGAGGTAGTGTCAAAGGAAAGGAACTTTGATTAAGAGGGAAGATTTCTTGTAGAAGATGGGACTTAACTGAGACTTCAAAGAAAACAACACTCAAAGATGAGGAGTGACAGAAAGGCTACCCAGAGGGCAAAATGTCCAGAGTTGGGAGATGGGAGTATTGTGTGCAAGAACCAGTAAAAAGGACATTCTCTTTGGATCAAAGATTACATGATGTATATAAGGTATAAGAGGACTGAAAAGGTAGGAAGGGCCAGGGCATGAAGGGTCAAACAGGATTTTATATTTGATCCTAGAGACAACAGGAAACCACTGGAATTGATTAGATAAGGGGAGGACATAGTCAGGTTTGTTCTTTAGGAAGATCAGTTAGACTTTTGAATAGAGGGTGAATTGGAGTGGGATGTAAGGCAGACCAACCAGACAGTTATTATAATAGTTTAGGTGTGAGATAACTCCAAGGTTTCAATGCTACTTAAAAAAACTAAAGGCAGAAGAATGGTTCATCTTGAATAGGAAGATGATGACCAGTTTGGAACATGTTGTGTTTGAGATATCAGTAGGACATATATGTCAAAATAAAGATGGTAATACACTTATATTACCTACCTCACAGTATTTTTGTGAGTAAAAAATACTTTATAAACCATAAAAGGTTAGATAAATGTGAACCTCTTCTTGTTGTTGTTCTGACTAAAAGCTAATTAAAAAGGTGAATTTGGAATTCAGGAAAGAGGTCTTTATGAAGGGTAGAGATATGGGCATTAGCTATACAAATGAGTTTTAGGGATTATCACTAAAGTATTAAATACACAAAAGAAAAGTAAGCCAGGACCAGATCCATGGGGAATGACTGTTGTCCAGAGAATCAAAAAAGTAGTGGAATAGAAGAAAGAAAAGAATAAGGACATTTCAGGAAGGGGAAAGATTGGTCCCCAATTTTATATCCTACAGAGAGGTCGAAGAGGATGATCATTTCAGAAGAAGGATTTCAAATTTGTGAGTAATAAGCTCATCAATGACCTTTGAGATATCATTTTTAGTAAAGTAGTAGAGGGACATCAGATTTTGAATAATTTGTGAGTAATTGCAACAAAGAGGGTTGTATTTTTTGAAGATGCAAAAAAGAAAGGAGAAAGAAAGCAGCACTTTAGTCATGGTTGAACTCACTATTACATTTAATTTCACTTACTAATTTATAGTTGTCTTTCTGAGTTTTTGTTTTTAAAGAAAGTAGAATGCTTCTTTATTTCAAAATTATTTCATGTTTAAAGTTTGGTCTAAACTTCTGCTCATGAAGTTATTTCAGTTAATGAGATTGTATTTGCAAATAAGGAACTATTTTGGTTTGGTATAATAAACTCTGGTATAATAAACTTTTCCAAGTACAGAATGAACAATCATTTTTTTCCAACATATTTTAATTAATTTTTTTTGATAAACATTTTTTTTGAATTGTATAACAATATTTTGTGGTCAGATGGCAAAGCATGTTTCAGTAAATTAATTTGTATATCTATTTCTTTAATATACATTTAAGTTATTATTTAATTAGATTTTTCTAGTCCAGCTTTACCTTCATGTTGCTACAGACAAACATCTTGGTATAAAGTTTTAATATTTTTACTTTTGTACTTTTTTGTATTTTACATAGGTAGTAGTGAGCTTATTTTAGAAGTTGTCGTGTGGAAGAAGAAAAGAATCTCATACTATGTGATTTCTCAAAAACAGAATTAGCACCAGTAGAGGAAGTTGCAGGAAGTCATACTTTTGCTTAATTACTTAGAACTATTCAACTTTGTAAAATAATGAAATTGGCACAACTGGAAGTTCTCACAGAGAGAATGAATGAATGACCATTTGTCACTGATGTTATGGTTCTTTTTATCTCTTTCATGAAAGCATATTTTTATGTGACAGTTTCCAATGTTCAGTCACAGTTTCCAAAGCAAACTTTCCATATGTAAGAGTTTTATTTCCTAATTAATTTTTCTTTTCTCAGTTTCCTGTACTTTACATACATAAGACAGGCATGGAATGGTTTGCCATAGAGACTGAACTTATCAGAAAGGTATGGAGTCTGGATTTGGGGTTCATGAATAGATGTGAGTTTACAATTTCTCTGTTATCATTGTAGGGACTTACATAAAAATAATTCATATTTATGAGGTCATAGTAATTTTATGCCTCCTTGTAAATCTTTCATTGGGTCCATGAGCTCATCAGTGTGGGTACTCTTTCCACCAGTCAAATCAAGAAACATTTATTAAACCCTTCTTTTCTATTGACATTGTTGAATGAAGGTAGAGAAAATCACCACCCTTGCTAACTGGGTTCATTATGATGAGATTATGTTATATAATCACAACTGAGTCCCAGTTGCAGCAAGGCAGTCTTTTTATACTTATCTGATTGACTCACTCTCCCACTCACTAAGAAAATTCTTTTCTTTTCACATCTCCCATGGCTTCCTCAAACCCAAACCTCTTAGCTGAGAAACTTGCCTCATAGTTCACTGCAGTGGCATTTCAGGTCATTTGCAAAGAGCTCCCTCATTGCCTTTTTCTTATTTCACATCATTCAGAAGCCTTCCATGCCTTTTTCCTCCTTTTATTTTATCTCTCTCTCCTTGCTTTTGCAAATCCCATTCATTGAGAAATGACTCCATTTTACTCCAACTTCTACAACAAATTACTATCATCTCCATTCTCACTAATTTTTAATCTCTCCTTGTATACTGGTTGCTTCCCTGTTTACAAAAAGCTTTTATCTTCCCTATCCTCAACAAAACACTTGATCTATCCTTCCTTGCTAGCTCTCTTTTTATAACTCACCTTTTTTTTTTTTTTTTGGTTGCTAAATATTTTCCTGTCCTCTCAGTCCTAATTCTTTGAATTCTGGCTTTCAGCTATTGAATTTATATTGTTCTTTGCAAAGTTACCAAGGATTTCTTTTTAAAAAAAAATTATTTTTAGGCCTGAATTCTCCTACTCTCTTCTCCCCCTCATCCGCCCTGTAAGAAGACAGGAAAAATAAAACCTATTATAAATATGTATAGTCATGCAAAACAAAGTTCTGCATTAGACATGCTCCTCCGTTATTCTCTCTTATACCCCCTCCCCCCATGCTGAGTTCATCAGCTTTCAAAATGAAGGTCAATAGCCTATCATGGGTCCTTTGAAATTGTGATTGGTTACTGTGTTGATTAGAGTTCCCAAATCTTTCAAAGTTGACTACCTTTATAGTCTATGTCTTGTCATTTTTTTTTTCTGTAATTACCTCCTTCATCTTTTTTTTAATAGCAAAACAGTATTTTCTTACCTTTATATGCCATAACTTGTCCAGCCATTATCAACTAATGGGCAGCTTTTCAGTTTGCAGTTATTTGACATCTCATAAAAGTAGAGGTGAGCTCTTTCTCTCTCATATATATACATACATACATGCATACATACATACATACATATTATATATATACAACATATATATATATATACATATTATATATATATATACAATATATATACACATACATACATACATACAAAGATCATGCACAATTTATTAGCTTTCTAGGTATAATTACAAATTACTTTTCAGAATGGTTGGATCAGTTTACAACTCCATCAGTTACACATTAAAGTATCTGTTTTTCTATAACACTTCCAGAATTTTTCATTTTCATTTTCATTTTTTGGGTGAATTTAGACAAACTGATGAACATAACATCAGAGTGGTTTTAATTTGCATTTTGCTAATTATTACTGACTTAAAGTTTTTTCTTATGAATATTTGATAGCTATTTTTTTTCTCTGAAAACTACCTGTTTAAATTTTTTGATCATTTATCAATTAATTGGGGAGTAACACTTATTCTTATAAATTTGATTCACCTCTCTATGTGAGTTAAAAATGAGACTTTTATCAGAGAAACTTGCTACAAAAATCCCTTCCCAATTCCCTGCTTTTCTCTTAACTCTAGCTCCATTGGTTGTATTTGTGTGTGTGGGGGGAAGACTTTTAATTTTGTGTATTTTTTCATTTTACCTCCTATGAACTTTTTTTTATCACTTGTTTGATTTTGAACTCTTTCTCTATCCACAGATCTGACAGTTTCTTTCCTACTCCTCTAATTTGCTTGTGTCACTCTTTATCAATGATGTCTTAATTACCAAATCTGATGAGCTTTTATAAATCCTTTTCCTTCTTGATTTCTCTGTTTCCTTTTCTGGATTTTGATTCACGTTACATTCCCTACTCCTGTATTCTTTCTCCTCCTGATCTCTAAAGTGGATCCTCTTCTCTTCTCCTTCTATACTAATTTACTTGGTAATATTATTAGATTCCAAGGATTCAGTTATCATTTCCTTTCAGATAATTATTAGATTTATTCATTCATCCCTTACTTCTCTCTGGACCTCCAACCTTACATCTTCAATTTCCTATTGGATCTTTTGAACTGGCTATCTGATAGATGTCTTAAATTCAATATATCTCATTATTTTCCTAAATTATCTTTTTAATTTTTGTGGTGTAACACCATCCAGCCATATCATTCAGACTTGCAACCTAGTATCAACCTCACTTCCTCATTGTCTCATTCCCTATATCCAATCAGTTGCCAAATCTCATATATATTCCTTTTGTATTTTGTCTCATATATGCCCCCTTCTCTCCTCTGACACTACTACAACTACCTTGATGCAGGATCTCATCATCTAGCACGTGGACTAGTTTTCTGGTTGGTCTTACTGTTTTAAATCTCTCTCCACTTAAACCAATCCATCAACCAACAAGTCTGACCCTGTCCTCCCTTATTCAGTCAACTCCGGTGGTTTCCTATTGGCTCAAGAATAAAATATAAAATCCTGTTTGACTTTTTAAAATCTTTTATTATCTGGCCCCTTTCTACATTTTCAGTCTTCTTATTCCTTATGTTCACCATGTACTGTGCTCCAGTAAGAACAGTCTCCTTGATGTTTTTGCACAAGACACTCCCATCTCCTCACTCTGGGTATTTTTGTTACTGTGGCTGTCCCCTTTCTCTCCTTTCTCATTTCTGTTTCCTGTGGTTTCTTTCAGGTCTCAATTAAAGTCCCACCTTGTATAAGAAACCTAATTTTCTTTAATCTTAGCCTTTTCTTATGCAACTACAAATTTATTCTGTACGCATTCTGTTTGTACATATTTGTCTGCATGTTGTCTCCTCTGGTAGACTATGAGAGCTTTAAGGCAAGATACTATTGTTGAATTTATTTTAAAAAAACCCACTTTTTTTGTATCTCTGAGATTTGACAAAATGACTAGCATATGCTAAGTGCCTAATAAATGTTGACTGACTTAACTACAAGGCCCCCTGCTAAATACTGAGAATATTAATTGAGCACCCCATTCTAATGGGAAAAAGACAACACATAAAAGGAGCTGAAAAAAAGATGTAGAATAAGAGAAGATAGGGGAATGAAGGAGTGAGAATGGCTGGTCTTGGCACTTCAAAATGGAGATTTCAGGAACTCACAGTTGGAGAATAGGTGCAGATTGTAGTTGATCCATGCCATCTTATGCTGTGTAACTCATGTTTCCCCTCCTCCCCCTAGTTCTCCTCAAGGTATCCTTTCAGTATGCTGAGAACTTTCCTCTAGATTTCATGTTATTCTTGGCTAACAGCGGAACATCTGATCTAACTCTTATTTATCCCTTGATTTCAGTCCATGAACCAGTTATCTCTTTTTCCAGTCATACCTTTTCCCAACCATTTTTAATAATATGTTTCCAGTGATATACTTTTTCTTTTTGTTATATTCTCTTGCATAATCCTAAATCTATCCTCAAATTAACCATTTACGTGGCCTTAGACTTTTTTAGTTTATTCTAACAGAAATGTCCTAGAAAAACTACATCAACTATTACATAAGCTATTGATCTAAGTGGCTTTTAAGTCCTTGCATAAGTCTTTATTTAAAAATTTGCTCTTTCCTAAGTTGAATTTTTAGAAGCTTAGTTCATAGCATCAATTTAGTAACAAGGGAAAGAAAAATGTCTTTGACAGTTGCTAAGAGTTACTCTATTTTCACTCATGGTGTTATATAACAGAGCATTAGTCATCCTGCCATTTACATATTTTTTTAAAAAAGAGAAGAATGTAGTAATTAGAAGTTGGGAGAAATCATTTTCAGAAAATTCTCAAAATGGAATCTATATTGTCAAAAAAAACCATTGTTCAGACATATTCTAAGATTAATCATTGGAACTAGAGAACTGAAGTGTTAATTCTGAGTAGCTGAATAGCTCTACCTTAGTCACTGATAATAAGATATCACCCAATACCTTTATGACTTTTGAAAATTATTTTCATTTATATCACATGTGATTATGTATTCTTCTTTTTTATGAATTTGAAAGACATCAACAAATATGACCTTTTCTAAATATAATGAAGAAGACAGAGGAATGTATATGAAAATAAGTCTCTCTATTACATACAGCTTTTAAAAAAGTATATAATTAGCATAGTAGCCTTTGGGGTGTGTGTGTGTATGTGTGTGTGTGTATGTGTGTGTTTTAAATTTGAGATATATTTGGCACGTTTCTTTTTTTAATAGATTTATATGAAAATTTCATCATATTAATCCAACTGCTGTGTCTAAACTCTGTCACTAATCATCGATCTAGGCACATATGATTATCACCATCCCCCCCACAGTGTTGAGAGCCATAATTAGGATTTTAGTGTCCAGGTCAAATATCACACACAGCATCTTTTGTTGGGAACTGGTAGTGGTAGATCTGTCAAGGTTCTAGGGCACCGAGATTCCAATGGTAGGTAATATTCCAGAGTTTTTTGACTACTTGGTAGCTTCTTGTTTAGGTCACCTAAACTAATTTCTCCATTTCCAGATGAGATAAATACTCAAGGCCCATAGAAGATCTATAACTTTCCCAAAATCACATAGGCAGAAAGAGGCAGAAGTGATGATGCTGACTCTTCCCACTGTACTTTGTCTGTATTTTTCTTTCCATTTAACATCCAAGAAACCTCATTAATAGAAAAGGGAAACTTGAGTGCTAACCTGTATAGAAAATAGATGCTTTTGAAAAGGGAACATTTGAAACCAACCCTGCTTGCCTAAATTCTGAAATCACTTAGTCCATTTCCTCTGTTTTAAAGAGGAGGAAGCCAAAGCTCCAGGGAAGAAATTCCTCTCTTCCTGGAATATATAGGCTGAGATAAAATGGAATCAAATAGAGATCAAATTTCATAGATATTTTTTAGCACCAAGAGGAAGCTTAGAGACCCAAAGTTAGTGTGAGAACAGAGACTAGAATTCAGTTCATCCAACTCCAAATCCAGCATTGGTTTATTTATTTATTTTTCCCATTTTGGCCCTTTCTTTTCTTTCTAGTCTTTTTACACTTTACTCTTTCCATATTCACTGTGAATCAGTAAGATGTCCATGATGTTCCTGGGAAAAGATATTCCATCTTCAGACTCTATATATTTTCTTTTGCTGTTCCCCCATGCTTGGAATAAGGGATTGAGAAGGAAGCACCAAATACTTCCATATCTGCTACTGACCTTAAAATGCACCTTATTCCAAGGCCTTATAGATACTTGAAAAGAACTTCTATTGTCATAGATTGCTGGGCAAGCAGTCTGACTTATACTAGAATGGGGCCTACCTCTCTAAAGTCAGAACTTGAGTTCCTTCAAACTCATTCTCTTTCTCTGACCAAGGAGTCCTGGAAAACAGTCAACAACCCTGCCCAGTAGATCACACTTAAACTTTCCACTCCATTTTTTTCCCATGTCCCTGTACCAAATTATACTCTTGTCCCACCACCATATCCTGTTCCTGCTTTTTTCCTTATAGGAACACTACAGAATTCTCAGCCTGTGGTAAAGCAACAAATCCCATACCACCATTTTCTAGAAAAAAGCTGTCATCAGAACACATAATTTTTTCATTGATATTTTTCTCAATCAGGCAGTCTAAAAATTTTCAAAAAAGATTTTTGTAGAATCATACCACTTTTGGAGTACAAGAGACTATGGATGATAAAAGCAAATCTGCTTATTAAATTCCCTATGTTCTTATTCTAGTAGTTAGTATCTTATCTCAAGCATTGTGCTGGGTGCTGAGATATAAAAACTCCCACCTTCAAAAAGCTTACATCCTACAAGGGGAATTTTCATTCATGTCATTATCTCCCTATTTCCATTGTGACTCCTTATTTCTATTCCTTTCTATAAGTGCAGAGAGATCTCTACCCAGTATTACTTTAGTAGTTTAAACTTCAAAGTGAATGTATATCCTTTGACCAAACTATGGGCCCTCCTGTAAGGGTTTTTTTTGTTTGTTTGTTTGTTTGTTTTTGCTGAATACTGTTCATTTTGTGTAGCAAAGGAGGTTTGTTCATATTCTAGAATGAATTCTTCAGGTGGAGCACAAGACCTTTGTTTTAAAAAAAAAAAAAAAGACTAATGTTATATTAACCTGCTAACTGATTTACTTTGAATTTCTATATACTAGCTAAATCTTCATAAAGACTCTAAATTTTTTTTTTCAATTTTGATTGGAAAAGCACTATTAGACTATCATAAGGATCTTCAGTATATTATTCTCCTAACTGATTTTGATTTCTGGTCAATAAGGTTTTTTTTTAAAAAAATATTCTTGGTTTTTATAATGCCATTTTCATTGAAATTAATTTATTTTGCACCTCTTCAATGTCTAGCAATATAAAATCTTTTTCTTTATAGGCCAAGATAATGATACAGGGCCATTAGTACAGCATATTATTTAAAAAAATTTTTAAATAGTTTTTTTATTTTCAAAATACATGCAAAGATAGTTTTCATCATTAACCCTTGAGAAATCTTGTGTTCCAAATTTTTCTCCCTCTTTTTCTCCATCCTCTTCCCTAGACAGCAAGTAATCCAATGTAAGTTAAACACATGCTAGTCTTTTAAGCATTTTTCCACATTTATCAATAGCATACTATTTTTGATTATTTTATATAGTTACTGTCACAGATTTAGCACTATCTATAGCCATATTCTCTTACCCCAAAATCTCTGGTGATCCATTTTATAAAGGACTATTCTGTATAATCTTGGAATGTAATAAAGAACCTTGGTCCCCAAAGAAGTGAAAATGATTAATCTTGACTTCATTAATACTGCCATTTTGCCTAAAGTATTCCTAGCTTTGATATTTGTTAGTTTTGTAAAAATGAACAAATCACTTCATCTCTTTGGGCCTCGGGTTTCTTTTCTCTGCTAAATGGAAATAATAGCATCTTTAGAACCAAATTTATGTGCATATTGTAAGCTTCAAATGAGAGAATGCATGTAAAGCGCTTTGCAAAACTTTAATTTCAATCTATGAATGGATCCAGGATAAGTACTCCTTCTAGAGATGCAGATGAAAATTTATCCATGCCTTCTTATCCCATAATCTTTGTACATATCTTTACATCAGTATCTCATAAGAGTTATTCCTCTAGATTTCCTTCTATTGTAGAACTCCCAAAGGATTCCCTGACTGCTGGTCATCCTTCAGTCTTGGCACTTAGTGATCTCATCTGTGTTTCCTAGGATTGTATGTCTCTTATGACTTCCTTCTGACCAATACTTCTTGAACTTTTTAGTTTTGGGATACCTTTACTCTCAAGAGCTATTGAGGACCCCAAAAGTTTTTGTTTATATGTTGGTATTCAGTTGTTTCAGTCATGTCTGACTCTTCATGATCCTGTGTAGGGTTTTCTTGACAAAGATATCGGATTAGTTTGCTATTTCCATCTCCAGTAGCTTTTACAGCTGAGGAACTGAGGCAAACAGGGTTAAATGACTTGCTCAAGATCACACAGCTAGTAAATGTCTGAAGCCAGATGTGAACTCAGAAAGATGTCTTTCTGACTCCTGGCCCAGAACTCTCTTTACTGAATTACCTAGTTGACCATTTTATTTACATAAGTAATATCTTAGCTAAGGATCTTAGGCATCCTCAGGCTTTGCCATGCTATTTAAACCATTTTTTTTTTTGGCTCAATTCTAGATTTGTTTTTAGCCTTTTTTTTTTTTTTTTTTTTTGCTGTGGCGATTGGGGTTAATTGACTTGCCCAGGGTCACATAAGCTAGGAACATAGCTAAGTGTCTGAAACCAGATTTGAACTCAGTCCTCCTGACTTCAGAGCTAGTGCTCTATCCACTGTGGCACCTACCTGCCCCTAAGTGTTTTTTTTAACCAACTGTGTGCCTTTCCATTGTTTTTTGGGTGACTCAAAACTTTTATTATGGGGACATTATTGAATTTCATGCATCTAAGCATACTGGTTTAGAGGCTAAATGAACTATGGTCACAAAGTTAGTATGTATTAATGTAGTACACTCTTGTCTGTTTTTATGCTGAACTGAGTAAACAAATGATCACTGTGTGAGAGAAGAGTTCCTAAGAGTATTGTGGATAAATCTTAAGCAGAACCATAAAAGAAGACTTACTACAAAAGGAGAAAGATATTTCAACCATTAAAAAAAAAATGGCATTACAAATGAGGGTGGCCTAGCTGCACCAGATCTAAAACTATATTATAAAGCAGTGGTCACCAAAACCATTTGGTACTGGATAAGAAATAGAGTAGTGGATCAGTGGAATAGGTTAGGTTCACAGAACAAAATATTCAATGACAATTGTAATCTAGTGTTCGATAAACCCAAAGACCCCAGTTTTTGGGATAAAAACTCACTATTTGACAAAAACTGCTGGGATAATTGGAAACTAGTCTGGAAGAAATTAGGCATTGACCCACACCTAACACCATATACCAAGATAAGGTCAAAATGGATTCATGATCTAGGCATAAAGAATGATATTATAAACAAATTAGAACAATGTAGGATGGTTTACCTCTCAGACCTGTGGAGGGGGAAGGAATTTGTGACCAAAGAAGAACTAGAGGTCATCATTAATCATAAAATAGATAAGTTTGACTATATCAAGTTGAAAAGTTTTTGTACAAACAAAATGAATGCAGACAAGATTAGAAGGGTAGCAGTAAACTGGGAAAATATTTTTACATCCAAAGGTTCTGATAAAGGCCTCATTTCTAAAATATATAGAGAATTGACTCAAATATATAAGAATTCAAGCCATTCTCCAATTGACAAATGGTCAAAAGATATGAACAGACAATTTTCAGACGAAGAAATCGAAACTATTTCCGGTCACATGAAAAGGTGCTCCAAGTCACTATTGATCAGAGAAATGCAAATTAAGCCAACTCTGAGATACCACTACACACCTGTCAGATTGGCTAAAATGACAGGAAATGATAATGATAAATGTTGGAGGGGATGTGGGAAAACTGGGACACTGATACATTGTTGGTGGAACTGTGAACGGATCCAACCATTCTGGAGAGCAATTTGGAACTATGCTCAAAGAGTTATCAAACAGTGCATACCCTTTGACCCAGCAGTGTTTCTACTGGGCCTATATCCCAAAGAGATTTTTAAGGAGGGAAAGGGACCCACATGTGCAAAAATGTTTGTGGCAGCCCTTTTTGTAGTGGCAAGAAACTGGAAATTGAAAAGATGCCCATCAATTGGAGAATGGCTGAATAAATTATGGTATATGAATGTTATGGAATATTATTGTTCTGTAAGAAATGACCAACAGGAGGATTTCAGAGAGGATTGGAGAGACTTGCATGAACTGATGCTGAGTGAAATCAGCAGAACCAGGAGAACATTATACACAGCAACAAGACTATACGATGATCAATTTTGATGGACGTGGTTCTCTTCAACAATGATGTGATTCAAACCAGTTGTGCTGCGATGAAGATAGTCATATACATCCAGAGAGAGGCCTGTGGGAACTGAGAGTGAACCACAACACAGCATTTTAACGCTTTCTGTGAATATTTCCATGCATTCTGTTTTCCTTCTTAGGTTGTTTTTTTTTCTTCTTCTCTTTCTAGATCTGATGTTTCTTGTGCAGTAAGATAACTGTATAGATATGTATACATGTATTGTATTTGTCATATAATTTATCCTATCTAGCATGTATTAGATTACCTGTCATCTAGGGGTGGGGGGCGGGGGGAGGGAAAGGAAAAGCTTGGGAAAAAAAAGTTTTTTTTTGCAAAGGTCAGTGTTGAAAGGTCACTCATATGTTTTGCAAATAAAAAGCTTTATTAAAAAATGTCATTAGCACAGTCATAGAAATAATTTGTAGAGGTTTTTTAATATTAGGCTGAGATTTTTAGATTTTTAATAAATAATATGCAGGTTTTAAGTTACTTTGCTGTAATTAAAAGAAATAACAACAGGGTTGTAGGCTTTGTTCTGCTTTTGACTAGTTTAGCAGCCATATGTATTGTATTGGATTGCCTGTAATCTAGGGGTGGGGAGTGGGGTATGTAAGTTTATCTTTCTGGCCTTTAGTTTCCTCATCTATGAAATTTCAATGATTGGATTATAGGAGGTGATGGGCCCTTTGTTCTGAGTACCATATTTTAGGAAGAATGTGGATAAGCTGGAGAGTATCCAGGAGAAGATATCAAATAACATGCAATATATATAAATGAGTTCAAGGAATTCATGGTTAATAATTCCTTAGATTCAATAGTAGGAAATAATAGCCAAGTGTGGGGTTAGGAGATAATATGAATTTGTAGTCATTCATGAGAGGCACAAGTTGATTTTTTTCCCTCCTATTAAGTAAACTAAGAAGTTTTTGCATTTTGTCCTTAATCTATGTTTTTATCTATTTGTATTTGCTGAAAAAATTATATTGAAACAAAACAGGCTGTACGGATAGAATTTAAAAATAGAGCCAAGCCATAATGATTAGCTAAGTGCAGTTTGTCATTGGAAGGGTAGATATATAACAGAAGTCTTAATTCTTAACTGCCTAACAGGTTTTGCAGGTACAAGGGAGGTGTCTAATCTAGAAGCACATGCTTTTTTTTTTTTTTCCTTGCTTTTTTTTGCTAAGGCAATTGAGGTTAAGTGACTTGCCTAGGGTCACACAGCTAGGGAATGTTAAGTGTCTGAGACCAGATTTGAACTCAGGTCTTCCTGACTTCAGGGCTGGTGCTCTATCCACTGCGCCACCTAGCTACCCCAAAGCATATGCTTTTAAAACCCCATTTCTTATCCAAACCTTAAAATCCAATACAAATTCTGATACTGTTAATGACTATAGAGAATGAAAAAACTATGTTTATATAGAAAGTATGAAAAAATACATTTGCCTATATTATTTTTACCTTTTCATGTAATTTCTCCAAACATTACCAGTAGAAGTATTGATTTTCCCTATTCTATTTGCTTATTATACTTAGAATATCAGTTTTGGAAAATTTTCATAGTTTTATTTATACAGGCCTCCCAGAAGTCTTGGGGCAGTTTTAAGCTATTAAAACTCAAAACATCCAATACATTATCCATACCCTAATGAAAGCAGCTGTGATACTTTGAAGAATTCTGGATTGAAGGTTTAAAGACCTGAGTTGATCTTGGACAAGCTTCCTGGATATCATTTTACTCTTCTGTGAATTAGAGAGATGGACTTGATGATCTTTGTCTTTTTTTGCCATCAATCCATGATCGTAGGATCTTTCAGTTCTATTTCCTCATCTATCAAATGAACAAGTTGGACTAGATACATTATATGTAGTGACTTAAAATGACTTAAAGAACCCTCATTCTTCTAAGATTTATATTTCTCATTTAAACAGTGTAATTTTTTCTCATATTTCTAATGTACATTGTCCTTCAGAGCAAATAGACAATGTCACTGAGGTCTTCACATGGAGGCTGGAAATGACCAGAATGTAATAAAGAAGACTCTTATTTAGATGCATATTGCATTGGATACTCATTGGGTCCTTTTCAACTCTGAGATTCTGTAATTCTTACACATCTTATCAACATTTTCAGTTAAAATCTAGTTGATATTAAGATGAGTTCTATTTAACTGAGATTTGAAATTTTGTACTTTAGATATTAAAATTCTAAGGCATTCTAAAATACATCATCAACTATAACAGTGATTGTTAAAATTAGGCAATCTCATATCATCATGACAAACCATGACAAAATATCTCCCAAATTCTTATGATAAGTAGCAAATAGTGGAAAATATAAAAATGGAGAAAAATATTTTCAAAGATAATAGTAAATTCAGGTGTTTTGTAAAAATAAAAGACAATGTCACAAAAATTAACTAAAGAACAAAAAGGAAACTGCTGTTTCAGATATTTGGATTTTTTTTTCCTTTTGTACTTTTATTGGAAATTAACTTTTTTATATATTGGCATTATCCCAGAATAGTCTTAGTGATTTCAGCCCCAGTACTCTCTCCACTAAGCCATTTGCCTGATTCTAGAATACAGAATCATGTCCACTTTTAAATATGGGATTCTAGTAGGGCATTAGTGGTTCGCTTCCATTATTCATGTGTAAAAATATTATTTTAATAATACTAATAATAGCAAAAGCTTTTTATTATTCAAAGTACATGCAAAGATAGTTTTCAACATTTGCCCTTGAAAAATCTTGTTACAAATTTTTCTCCTTCCCTTGCCCTAGACAGCAGATCCAATTTAGCTTAAATGTGTGCATTCCTTAAACGTTCCTCTAAACATATTTCCACATTTGTCATATTGAATGAGAAAAATCAGATCAAAAGTAAAAAAGTAAAAAAAAAAGGTAAGAAAGAAAAAAAACACAACAACAACAAAAAAAAAAAGGTGAAAATACTATGTATCCACATTCAGTCTCCATGTTTCTCTCTCTTGATGCGGATGGCTCTTTGCATCCCAGGTCTATTGGCTTGAAATTACCTCAATGTGGAAAAGAGTCTTGTCCATCAAAGTTGATCATTACATAATCTTGTTCCTGATGTGCACGGTGTTTTCTTGGTTCTACTTACTTCATTCAGCATCAGTTCATTTAAGTCTCTTCAGGTCTTTCTGAAATCAGTCTGCTGTTCATTTTTTAGAACAATATTCCATTACATTTATATACCATAATTTATTCGACCGTTCCCCAACTGATGGCAGCCACTCATTTTCCAGTTCTTTGCCACTATAAGAAAGGTTGCTACAAACATTTTTGTACATGTGAATCCTTTTCCCTTTTGAAATGATATCTTTAGAAAACAGACTCAGAAAGATTGCTGGATCACAGGTATCACAATTTTTTAGCCCTTTGGGCATAATTCCAAATTGCCCTCCAGAACAGTTGGATCAGTTTACAACTCCACCAACAATGTGTTAGTGTCCCAGTTTTCCCACATCCCCTCCAACATTTATTATTAGCTTTTCCTGTCATCTTAGCCAATCTGAGAGATATGAGGTATCTCAAAGTTGATCTGATTTGCATTTTTCTAATCAGTAGTAATTTAAAGCATTTTTTCATATGGCTAGAAATGGTTTTAGTTTCTTCATTTGAAAATTGTTCATGTCCTTTGACCTTTTATCATTTGGGGAATGGCAAATTTATTATTTTTACTAATGTAGGATAGGATTGAGTGTTCTGAAATTGAAATGTCTTGGTAGTACTATACCGCCTCTCTCAATAACCTTTGAACCTCAAAAACTTGAACCCATATAGTTATAAAACCATGAGAAACTTACAAAAGATAGAAATTTAGGATATACATTTTACCCTCCACTTCAAGAAGTGAATAGAGCCCAACTCTAAATGAAGTCCAAAGTCAATAAATGGGCTAACATTTGACCAGACAACAAAAAAGAATCTGACCATTAAAAGCTACTATGATGAAAGAGAAGTTCAATAAGACACAAGTCAGAAGAAGACAATAGCTTGAGAATATCACAAGAAAAGCCACAGAGAAATGTGCAGACTAGACATCAAGTCCAACAAGAATTCCAAGAAGAGCTAACAAGATAGTTTTAAAAGAGAAAAAAAGTTTTTTAATTAATTAAGAGCAATAAAGGAAAAATGGGAAAAGAAATGGGAATTTTGAAATTATAAAAAGAGAATTAACAGAGTTTGGTAAAAGGGGCACAAAAAATACCGAAGTAAATAACTCCTTAAAAATTGGAATTGACAGGGGCAGCTAGGTGGCACAGTGGATAGAGCATCAGCCCTGAAGTCAGGAGGACTTGAGTTCAAATCTGGTCTCAGACATTTAACACTTCCTAGCTGTATGAACCTGGGCAAGTCATTTAACCCCAATTGCCTCAGCAAAAAAAAAAAAAAAAAAAAAAAAAAAAAAAAAAAAAAAAAAAAAAAATTGGAATTGACCAAATGATAAGATAGGTATAAAATGTCACTGACGAAAATAACTTCTTAAAAATTAGAATTGGTCATGTAGAAGCTAACAACTCTATAAGAAAACAAAACTCTAGGACAAAAATTATACAAACAGGTACTGGATAACTCATTAATGACTATGTATGACTGGATTCTCTTTATATAAGGGCATGAACTAAGATTCAGTGAACATTTATTATTTGTCTATAATATATAAAGTACTGTACGAGACTTGAGAATACAAAGGAGAAAAAAATCCATATTTCTTGATCTCAACAAGCTTATATTGTACAATAAGTGTTAATATATGTCCACTTATAAAGATAATATGAAGTGGGTAACAAAACAAAAGAGAGAAAAGGTAGATTGAGGGCTTTTTATTTCATATTTTGGAGTTTTTATAGGATTCATTAAGGGTTTTTTTGAGCAGGAGTTACAGCATTTGGTGGGAGGAGCATTGGATTTAGAATTAGAGGACGTAACTCTGTGACTTAATAATCTGTGTAACTATAGGCAAATCACTTTCTCTTTGGCCCTCAATTTGGCTGGCTATAAATTAAGGGCTTTAAAAATAGACAATCTTTTATATTCCTTCCAACCCTAAATCTGTGGCCCTAAAATTTCTACAGTAGGAAGATTCTTCATATGGAAAAATGAAATTATTGCTAAATCTAGTTTTATTATATCATCAAGGTTTTTTTTCCTGTTTAGCTAGCAAATAAGAATTAATTATCCACTGTGTGCCAAGCACTGTATAAAGTTCTGAGGATGCAAAAAATAGCAAAACAACAACAAAAAAATCAGATCTCAAACGTTCAAAACCTAGTCCCTGTTCTCAAAGAGCTCATAATATAATAGGGGATATAACATGAAAATAATTATGTACAAATAAGATAAATATGAAATAAATTTGGGGATAATCTGAGGGAGAAGGCCCTAAGAATAAGCACTAGTAAAAGCTTTTTGCACAAGTGCGAATTCAGCAGAGACTTAAAAGAAGCCAGGAAGTAGAGATGAGGAGGGAGAACATTTCAGGCTCTGGGGGACAGTCAGGGAAAATAAATGCCTGGAGTAAAAAGATGAATTATCTTGTGCAAGAAACAATAAAAAGATTACTGTCACTGAATTACAGAGCATGTGTAGAGTAGAAATTGTAAGATTATAAAGGTAGGAAGGAGCCAAGTTATGAAGAGTTTTAAGGTGAAGTAGAAAATTTTAAACTGGATCCTGGAGGTAATAAGAGAGCCATTAGAATTTATTAAAAACAGGAGGGATATGAGAGACCCAAAATTAGCAACGGTTAACTGTGAAAAAAATCTTGAAGCAAGTTTCTCTGATAAAGGCTTATTTTTCATATGCATAGAGAACTGACTCATATTTATAAAGTTAAGAGCCATTTCCCCAATTGATAAATGATCAAAAGATATGAACAGTTTTCAAATGAAGTAATCAAAACTATCTGTAGCCATATAAAGTTTTTTCTAACTCATTATTGATTGGAAAAATGAAAATCAAAATGATTCTGAGGCACCATCTCATACCTATTAGATATTCTAAGACAGAAAAGGAAAATGACAAGTGTTAGAGGGAATGTAGAAAAAATGCAACATTAATGCACTGTTGGGGTTGTGAACTAATTCAGTCATTCTGTAAAACAATGTGTAACTATGCTAAAAGGGCTATAATACTATGCATATCTTTTGACCTAGAAATCAACTTGATTTCTACTAAGTCTGTATGCCAAAAAAGATTTTAAAAAAAGAAAAGGACCTATATATACAAAAATATTTATAGCACTTCTTTTCTGGTGACAACTAATAGAAAAATGAGGGGATGCCCTTCAATTAGGGAATAATTGACCAAATTGTGGTATGTGATTATTATTGAAATACTATTGTGTTATTAAAATAATAATCAAGATGCTCTCAGAAAAACTCAGATTTATCTGAGCTGGGAAAGTTAAATGTCCTGTGTACAAAGTAATAGCAATATTGTGGGATGATCAACTGAGAGTGACTTAGCAGTAGTGTTCTAAGACAATTCTGAAGGACTTAAGATAAAAAATCATATGACTACAGATAGTTTTGATTACTTCATTTGAAAACTGTTCATATCTTTTGATCATTTATGAGTTGGGGAAATGGCTCTTATCTTCATAAATATGAGTCAGTTCTCTATGTATATGAAAAATAAGGCCTTTATCAGGGAAACTTGCTTCAAGATTTTTTTTCCCAATCCATCCCAAGAGAGAAAGCTGATAGTGTCTCAAAAGAAATTGAAGCATACTTTTATTACTTTATTTTTCTTGAGAGTTTCTTTTTGTCTGTGTTTTCTTTTACAACACAACTAATATGGAAATGTTTTGTGTGACTGCACGTGTATAAGCTATATTTAATTGCTTGCCTTCTTAATGAGGAATGGGAGGTGAAGAGGAAGGGAAAGAATTTAGAACTCAACTTTAAAAAATGAATGCTAAAAATGGTTTTTCTGGGTAACTGGGGGAAAATAAATTGCTAAATAATTTATTGAAAAAGCTATTTTGACATGTTAATAAGTCATTTTTGTTCTCATTATTAATGTTTTTTTATAATGTTGTTACTTTTCTAATAATGGATCAGCCCTGCATTTCTGGTATAAAGCTTACCTAATCATTCTGTATTATTTTGAAATCATCCTATATTCTCTTTGCCAATATTTTATTTATATTTTTGATCAGCTTTCATTATAAATATCAGTCTATTAGCTTTTACCCCTCTATTTTGAGGTATCAAGACCATATTTGTACACAAAAGAAATTTAGTAGGAATATTTCCTTTCTGAAATTTTCAGATAGTTTATATTATTATTGAAATTAATTATTTTTGAAAGTCTAATAAAATTCATTTGTAAATTCATTTAGTCCTAGAGGTTTTTGTCTACTACTTTAGGAGGTATTTTTTTTTCCTTCACTTGGGGACAGGTTTTTATGCTGTAATGTATAGTCAGTTTTTGTGAAGATAAATCCATTTGGTTTTAGCAGTGTTGTAGCATAGAACTCCTGAACTCAAGTAATCCATCTGAGCATTTCCCAGTAGCAGTAGTAATAGGCATGTTGTCATTCTGAGGCTGTGTAGCACATAAAAAATGGGAATTTTCTGTCTTTGGTTATATACCAATATGGTGAGCTTCAGTGGGTGGAGGGCTATCAAGCTGCCTAAGGAAGAGTGAATCATTTCAGGTCATAAAAAGGGAGCAAGATAAAGCGTCTGTGCCAATCACTTTTGGGATTAAGCATATAAATTGTTGGTACATTTCCAGTTTAGAAGCAACTAATCCTGAAAATAACAATAGACTTTAACCCTCGTCCTTTGCCTCCAAATCTGTTCCTCTGATTAATGGTTAAATAAATTATATAAATAATGATATTGACTTGGGGGAATAATATATCTACTTCATTTTCCATAATCTAAACAATCATTTTTTTTCAGCTACTTAACCTAACCCCAAAGTTCTGATATTGTAGCTAGACTAACTTTAGGACAGAAGCCCAATTTCTGAATTATTAAAAAAATTTTTCTCCAACATTAATTTTTCTTTTTTTTTCACTTAATAGTATTTTATTTTTTCCAACTGTATGTAAAGATAGCTTTCAACATTCATTTTTGTAAGATTTTGAGTTCCATTTTTTTTCTCCTTTTCTTCCTTCCCTTCCTCATCCCCAAGATAGTAGGCAATCTGATATAGGCTATACTTGAATAATCATGTTAAATATATTTCCATATTGGTCGTATTGTGAAAGAAAAATCAGAACAAAGGGGAAAAAACTACCCCCAAAAAGGGAAAATAGTATACTTTGATCTGCATTCAATCTTCATAGTTCTTTCTCTGGATGTGGATAACACTTTCCATCATAAGTCTATTGCAATTGTTTTTGGATTTTCTGAGAATTAAGTCTATCATAGTTGTTCATCACACACTCCTGCTGTTAACCATGTACCATGTTCTTCTAGTTCTGCTCACTTCACTGAGCATAAGTTCATGTAAGTCTTTCTAAGCTTTTCAGAAAAAAGCTTGCTCAGCATTTCTCATAGAGCAATAGTATTCCATTGCATTCATGTGCCACAACTTATTCAGCCATTCCCAATTGATGGGCATCCCCTCAGTTTCCAATTTCTTGTCCCTACAAAAAGGGCTGCCACAAACATTTTTTTTTTTTGCATATATGTGAGTCCTTTTCCCTTTTTATGATCTTTTTGTGATACAGACCCAGTAATGGTATTGCTGGATCAAAGGGTGTGCACAGTTTTATAGCTTTTTGGGCATAGTTTCAAACCATTCTGGAGAGCAATTTGGAACTATGCCCAAAGGACTATAAAACTGTGCAAACAGTGCTCTTTTCTTAATATCTGCTGAATTGAATTATCTGATGATCATTTCTAGAGTGGCTGAAGCATTCTATTTCTCTATTGTCACTGACCTGGAGCCTTTCTGAGCACTGAGATAAGAATATAGATGAGGTGTATTTATAAAAATATATATTGAAAATAAACTCTATCAATAAAATATTCAGACTGTACCTAAAAATATACTTTAGACGCTTAACATTTTTATTATCAAGCATATGAGAGACCAGACTAAGAAGTAGCAGTTACCTAGAATATGACATGAGAGGTACAATAAAGTATATTTTAAAATATATCTTTTTATAAATACACATAATGTTAATGTGATAACATTCCATTTTTATGACACATAATTTTCAAGTTTTGTATTGAAATTGCATATGGACACAAGTAACATTTCATTGAGTAAGTTGGGCACGTTACCCTTAATAAAAGTATTGGCCTAGCCATATAAGAGAGAAGTAGAAACTATAAGTTTTTTATATTTAATTTTCTGTTTTTCTTTATGGAATTTTAGGGAGCTTAACTATTCCATATTAAACTTTGAGACACCAAAAAAATTGCTACTCTATTAGAAGAAAATTTAATAGTGTAAAATTAGAGGCTTTTGGAAGATAAGCAGTCTTTTCAAGCTTTCACTTAAAGCATAGCTAGTATGTGACTTTTTAAAAGAGTAATAGACATTGTCAAATATCAGTTGTATCTTTTATGGTCCAAATTATCAACATTTTAAGTGCACATTGCTCCAGATTTATAATATCCTTAGTTGCTGTACTTTCTACTATGTTGTTAGCCTATTGACAAGATCATCTTCTGTGAGCTACAGGACATTTTTGCTCAGTGTTCAATAAAAGTTTATCTTTTAACTTCAACACTATTTTTGGACTTTGATTAATGACTTATTTTTAAAACTGCACTTGAAAATCTTATGCTTTCAGTAAATAATAAATAGGGATGCCTAGTTCAACTTATTCCTACCAAGAATTTTCAACCTACTACTCGTCTTCTGTCTGCTAAAGCATGGATTATACTTCATATCCTTGTGGCAAAATATATTTCTGTTTTTCATATTTTAAAATATATATATACATTAAAAATTTCATGTAATATTGATTAAAGAGATAAAATTTTGAAACCATTGGGGAATAAAGTGTTTGGATTTCTTTTTATGAAGTGGGGAAAAAAGTTTTGTCTGAGAAGAAATTGAAATAAATGTAATACTCATTAATATCATTTAATAGTAGTAATAACAATCATTATTGTAACAATGGTTACAATAGTAACAATAAAACAGTACTTTAAGATTTGCCAAGTGCATAACATAAACTGTGAGAAAGAGTTAACAGGCATCATTTCCATTTTAATGATGAGGAAACTGAAATTCATAATAGTAACTAATTTGCTTACCTACATACCACTAATAGGTATTAGAAAAAGAAATTGAGTCCAGGTCATCTAGTGTCTAAATCCAGTAGGTTAGCCACTAAGTTGTCATTTAGAGATATAATTTCATTTTTAACAGAAGCAAAATAAAATGTATTATATATATCCTGGTTTGCTTCTAAAATTATTGTGTTTGATAGATGGATGGATGGATGGATGGATATATATGTACAAGCCAAGTAGAAAAAAATGAGGAGAGCAAAATACTTTTCCAAAAAAAAAAAGACAGAGTCATTCTCTGTCTTCCTTATCCCCAAAAAACTTTGGGAAGAAACATAGTTTTTCATCCTTAATTTTTTCCATTCTCCCTTGGACTATCACATGTCTATTATTGTCAGATTTGTTTCCAAAATTATTTGCTGTTAACTCATTTATTATAGGGGTAGTTAGATAGCACTGTGGATAGAGTTCTGGGTCTGAAATAGAAAGACCCTTCTTCATGAGTTCAAATCTGGCCTCAGACACTTAATTAGCCTGGGCTGCCGGGAAAACCTACTTAACTTTGTCTCAGTTTCCTTTTTTCTAAAATGACCTGGAAAAGGAAATGGTAAATCATTCCTATATCTTTGCCAATAAACCCCAAATGAGGTCATGAATTGGACACACTTGAACAACAAATTTTAATTGCAGAATACTATTATTTTGGAGATGAAAGGTCCATATCTTTAATATATTATGGGTGCATAAAACTAGAGAAGCTTAGTATCTGTCTTTCAATTTGAAAGATTGACATATGGGGAGGGGTATTGTTTTTGCATGTCCCTAAATAGCAGAAATAGGAGCAATCCGTGGGAGTAGCTAAGTGGCAGGTTTTTGCCTTGATAAGAAGAAAATGTTCTAATTATCATAGTTGTCTAAAAGTGAAATTGGTTTCCTTGGGATATAGTGAATTGTTATCCCTGATTTTTAAGAAGAAAATGAAGATAAGTGGTTGCTTATTAAGAATGTTTTAAAAATGATTGTGGATCAGGTATGAATTGTATTACATGATCTTTGAAGTCCCTTCTGAATCTATATGTTTTTTGCAGATGTGAATTAACCTAGTGTGCACATATTGTAAATAAGTAGGTTAAGACCTGAGAAGATGACATGTCTATTTTAAAAATGTATACCAGTGAGGAAACTAGAACTAGAACCCCAGTAACACTGATCAGATTTAGTGTTCTTTTTACTATATTAAATGCTTGAACCAGTTTTTTTTTTTTACATTAGTCATACTTCACCTTCCATCCAGTTTATTTTTCCCATATTGCAAAATTTTTCCCACACTGAAGAAAAAAATAGATTGATCTGAAATTAACAACTATAAGTCTCTTGTATGATATGGTATAAATATCTTTGTATGTGGCTTAAGATTCCAGACAACAATACATGAAAAGTGAAAGTGGAAATGCCATGCAACAAAAATATACTGATAATGGGCATTTAAACAAATAAATGACCACATTATAAAGAAAACATAAAGCCCTTTTGCTTTGAATTTTTAGTCTTTCAGTTTGAAAGTACAAAGTTCAAATTCAAGGCTCAAAGCTATTTCATAGTTTTTATAGTTTTAGAAAGAAATGTCTGTGTTCTTGTGTCCAGCTTTTTATGTGACCAGCTTTTTATACATATGTATTTATCTTTAATTTTTTCCTTTTCCCTAACTTCTAACATTAACTACATTATGTTAAGAATATAGCCTGCCCCAATATGAATGTAAAAATCTTTTAATTTGTTCCTAATATCTCATCTTCCTCTTTCTTATCATTTATTTTCCCTTTTTAGATTATTTCCAGTCCTATTCTTATTCTAATTTATCTCTGATTTTTGCTTAAGTATACTCACCACTCCTTTTTTTCATGGACCAACCAGACTATGAAACTCCCTAGTTTTCATAACGCTCATATTTTCTCTTGGAATTGCTCAAGACACTCCCAAATGTTGATAATCTTTTAAAAATCACTTTTACTCATCCCTGTTTAAAAAACAACAAAACACATCAAACAACTTTTCATCTTGATAAGTAAGTGCAATCAGATGGCAAAAAAATAAATCACCATGTTGCTCTTCAGTCTGCATCAAGTGTATACAAGTCTACCTTTGGTGTTTAGGGAAAAGGATTTCCTGGAAAGTAGTTCTAGGATAGAGAAGAGCTGAAGAATAACATTCTCTAGTGTCTAAGATTCATTTTAGTGTAAGCCTTTATAAAACACCTGTCTTGATGAGATGCCAATAATAGTATACAAATATGAAATCATACAGAGCCTTGAGAAACTTAAATTAATGGGAATTTAGTAAGGAATTATTATATGTAAACATATAGATACCATGTTTTGCAAGAATCGCCATCTGTTAAGAATTCAGAAAAGCATGGAAAGCAAAGTGAAATAAACAGCATCAGGAATATAATATCCAGTTTGACTACAGCAAAACAGACTTCAAAGACTTAACTCTCATAATAGAGTGACCAATCACCAATGATTTAAAAAGACTAAAGCTAAAAGTAGGCTCCTGCTTCTTATCACAGGTAATAGACCAAAAGTGCAAAATAAGATGTGCATTTTCATGTATCTCCAATTTGTTGATTTGTTTCACTTAACAGTGTTTATTTGTAATAAAGGAAATTCTGATACTCAAGCATTTTTTCAAATTAGTGTGGTTAATTCTTGATTTGGTATATACCATTTTGTTTTGAATATTTGTTGTTATTCTATATTTGTAATTAATATGAATTTTTACTTCTGCAAAGATAGAAAAAAGAGAATGTATATGAAACTGTGATTCTCTGTAATATATAGCTTTAAAAAAAACAAATAATATATTCAGCATGTTAGTTGAACTTCTGTCTAATGAAGCTCACATTCTAATGGAGGAGATGACATGGAAACAACCATGTATATTTAAGATATATATAGGGTAAAATGGAGATAAATAACAAAGGAAAAGTATGTAAAAGATGTAGAAGCCAGCTTCTGTGGGCATGAAAGCAATATCACTTAAGGCTTAACCTCATCATCTATATATATGTGTTTCTCTCATCATTATTTCTTACAGTAAATACTAGATTTAAAGGTTATTTAGAATAGGAAATTTTAAAAATGGGGTTTTTTTGGGGGGAAGGTGGGAGTGGGAACGGCATTGAAGGAATGGAAGTATAAATAGTGTCATGTTCTCTATTTGGGAGGAAAACAGATTGAAAGAAGAAGCTGCTCAAGATAATAAGTGTGTTATAGAATTTCATAAATAAAGCAAACTTCATCCAATATTCATGAGTAATTCTAAAACACTCTCAGCAGTAATTCTAGACAATTACTGTATGTACTTACATTCTTTTCAAGGAGCAGCTTATTCTGATGTTTTTAGCTCATTGTTGTAATCTCATTATTGGTGTTATAAAGGTTTACCTTAAAGATACTAAGTTTTATGCTATATTTAAAAGTGTTTGGCTTCCAGAAAAACTGGTTTTGTAGGCTTTGGTTTAGGTTTGAAAGAGCCAAGTATCATATAAGTCACACCCTATTCAGATAAGAGAGAGTTTTTAGATTTCTTTATCATATAATATTTGAATATGAAATTTAGACTACAGAATTTGGAGTTAGACTGTACAATTTGCTTTCTGAAAGTTTCTAGTATTTGTAATGAAACAATATTTAATTTTTGATATATTATCTAGTTACAATGCACAGATTGACAGAACACAAGAATAACTTTACATAAGGATTATGACAGATAAATCTCTTTAAAATAATTTTCTCTATCTTTTCCCATATGCTCTATTATACTATCAGTAGTAATAATATTTCAATGGATAAAGGATACTTTCCTAACTTGTCTTATTAATCCATTGATAAATATTTATTGAGTACTTTCTATGTACCAGGAACTCTGCTGTGTACTAGGAGTATAAAAATAAAAGTCTACAGAATACATTGTAAAGTGTATTCTTTAATTCATAGAATATTAGTGAGGACATAACTTGCTTAATATTCTTGTTAAAGCTTCCAGTGGTAAAAATTTAAAAAAAAAAGTTTTTAGTGCCTAGCTTCTAAGATTACTTCCAATTTATTTTGTATGCATCATGTCTATGTATATATGCATGTGTGTATGTATGTGGGTCTATTATACATACATATATTTATAAATTATTTACATGTTGTCTTCCTCAGTAGCATATGAGTTACTTGAAAGTAAGCACTGTTTTTGTCTTAATTTGTATCCTCATTGTTTAGCACCATGCCTAGCATATAGTAAACATTTCATGTATGTTTGTTGACTTGATCCCACTTTCTACATCGAGCCTTTCTTTTATCCACTACAATGCTGGTGCTCATTCCCTGTTACTTTGTGTTTATTTTGTGTATGTGTACATTTATCTCCCCCTATAGAATATAAACTACTGTAGAGGAAGGATATATCATTTTTATCTTTGTACCCTGAATACTTATCATTTGAGCAGTTGGATGGCCCAATGGATATAGCTCAGGCACTGGAATAATGGGGACATGAGTTCAAATTTGACCTCATACTTATTAGCTGTGCAATCCTAGGCAAGTCACTTTGTCTTGGTTTTCTCACCTGTAAAATGAACTGGAGAAGAAAGGAATCAGCAAACCATTCCAGTAAATCTACCAAGAAAACCCTGAATATGGAATCATGGAAAATTGGGCACAGCTGAATTGATGCAACAATTTATCATAATGGCTGGAACACAACAGGAATTTAATAAGTACTTGTTTTGATGTTAAGATCTGTGAGTGTACTTGAAAAAATTGATTATTTATTTTTCTAACTTAATTGAATACTGGTTACTATAGTTCAAGTCAATAAACATTCATTATTCCCCTTCTCTGTGCAAAGCTCCTAAGCCCTAGGGCAGATAGAAAGGTAGATAATACAAGTTATCAATCCCTTTTTTTAATGGAATTTACTCATCTATACAAATAATAATACAAAAGAAATCATGATAAACCCAAAAGTGTTATGTGAGTTCTTGGGAGGAAAATTCCATATCTAATTGAGGTGATCAGGAAGTAACACTTGTCCTAGGTCTAGGAGCAATGGGTAAATTTCCAAAGGCAACAATATGAAGTTAGGAAGCAATAAAGTGAATTGATAGGGGACCACAGATATGGAGCTAGAAGAGACTTCAAAGACCTTCTTTTCCAACTCACATTTTATAGATGAAGAAACTAAGGTCCAATGTGGTCCAAGTGCCTTGTCTAAGATCCTAAATGTTAGCACGAGTGGAACTTGAACTCAAGCTAACTTCAGAGCCAGTGCTCTTTCACTGTGGTATGCTTCTGGCATGATCAAATTCCATTTCTTATGGAATTTTAATGTGGTTCCAGTGTGATGCAAAGAGAGAGACTGAAATATATAGGATAAATTTGAGGTAATCTTAAAAGGAAGGTCCAGAAACTGAAAATAGAATCTAACATTTAAAACAAACCTCAAAGGCCATCTAATCCAAGGCAGCACTAGCAATTATCATCATACTTCAGAATGACTTAGAATTTCTATGAAGAGATGAGAATTAGGGGGAAAAAACTGGATTTCTAATCAGAGAACATGGGTTCCAATCTTGGCCTTTGCTGTTGATCATACCTGAATGATCTTGGACAAATCATTCTCTCTCCCTGGATGTTGATTTCCTCAATTATAACATATGCAGTTAAATTAGTAGATCTATTATGGTTACTTACAGCTTTAAATCTGACCCTAAGACTCTCAACTTCCTGTGTTCCTGTCCTGCTTCACTAATTGCCTATTAGATATTTCTACCTGGTTGCCCCATAAGCATCTTAAATTGAAGATATCCTAAAACAGAACTCATAATATATTTCTTTGAAGTTTTCTTTTTCTAACTTCTTTGATTCTATTGAGAGGACCACACCCTTCAAGTCACCAAAAGTTTATAACTTTTAAGTAATTCTCAATTTTCCCCTCATATCCATCTTGTTGATGCTATCTTAATATCTTTTACATCCATTTTCTTTCCATTCATGGCTATTTGTCTGATTTACCCCTTCTCTAGTTTCCACTTAGACCAAATAGTACCATCCTAAGTAGTCTCTGTGCTTCTAAATCAGTCCTGCATTTAATAAATGCTCTTTGATGAATGAGTATCTTCTGCATTACTAGTGACTTCTGGTCATCCAGAAGCTTTATAAAGAAGGAAACACATATATACTTCTTAAGACATCCCATGTTATCTGGGGATGCTCTATTTGTTTGGTATTCCTTCCTCTTACACCAAGCCTAAATCTACTTCTCTCAGACTTCTATTGATTTCCCCTTGTCCTACAAAATAAGGTCAGGAATAGTTAGTCTAGTTTTCCTCTCCATATGGCAATTCTAATAGATAAGAACAACTGTGATGGCCTGTCTATAATTCCCACCTTATGTAAGTTTATTCTTCTCCAAATGAAACATCTCCAGGTCCATTGTCCAATTCTAATGGATACTGTAGATGATAATGAGAACAAGGTTTGGTTGAATAAAATTGAATGGACTTTGCAACTGAACTGATTTGAAAGGTTAAGAGAAGGAAAGGGAAAAGCAAAAAGATAGCATAAGTTTTGGACATGATTTATTAGGTAATTTTTGTGATACCACTGGAACAAATAGGGAATTAGAAGAAGGAACAGGTTTGGGAAAAATAATTGCTATATTGAGGTTAGATATGATTTTTATATATATATATATATATATAAATTTTGTAAATTCTGCCAATAGGGATGAAAATAAAGAATGATACAGTATACTATAGCATATTTACTGTTAATTACAAACAAGTTCTAATCATTTATAAATGATAACATGATGTCATTCCTAAAGCAAGTCAATTTACTCCCTGAAGTCTGCTGCAGATTCTTTACAGGGGGAAAAAAATCATTGTCCATGTCTATCCATAGAATTTGGTGGTTGGCCTCTGTAAAGTGCATTCTTCTATATCACAATTAAGAATTTGTTGTTGTTTTTGCAGTATCCAAAAAACACGGCAAGCTTATCACCTTCTTACGAACATTCATGAAGTCTCGTCCAACAAAACAGAAACTGAAGCAGCGGGGAATTCTGAAAGAAAGGGTATTTGGTTGTGACCTGGGGGAACACCTTCTGAATTCTGGTTTTGAAGGTAAATGCTGGACTCATAAACTCCTGATTTGAATTTTTTATTTTTTTATATATATATATATATATGTGTGTGTGTGTGTATGTATGTATATATATATTATATATATATGTGTATATATAATATATATATACATACATACACACACACACACACACTGATTATTGGTAAAAAGTAGAAGCAATGCATAAAAAAGGCAGAGAGGTAATTGACACTGTCCGTTAGTGGCCTTTTATGTGTCCTCTACAGTGTGTGTGTGTGTGTGTGTGCATGCGTGTGTGTGTGTGTGTGTACAGTGAGATATATAAAGTTTGTACAGTTGCATGATGCTAAGTAACTTATCTTTCTAGGTAGATAAGACATTCACAGAGAATGTTGCAATACTAATCTTGTGTTACTTATCTAACAGCTATTATTATATTGATCCAATAGACTATCCTCAGGAAAGTGCTCAATCCCTATATTGCCTGAACATTATTTTTAGTTTTACTTCTTGAGGAAGAACAAGACTTAAAAAATATGATATTTATTGAGACTAAAATATCCCAGAACTGTCAATCATGCTACAAAGGATTATGAAAATGGGTTTTTTTGATAGATTGTTACCCCACAGAAGTAATTCAGAATACCGGGAAGACTGAATCCAGCCAGTAGAGTTGCAAAGTTCAATAAGAGGTAACTAGGGCTATAATTTTAGCTCCAGCTGTATACTTTAATTTCTGTTCTTTGCAGATTTAAATATGAATTAAAGACCATTTACCTTAATTGCTTTTAGTCCAGAGAAGTTAGACATCTATATCTAACTGGAATAACAGGTTCAGTTATGTGACAACGTACATTAGTGCAGTGAACTTTGGACTTGGAGTGAGAACATTTGAGGTCAACTTCTGGTGTTCCTAGTTACTGTGTGACCACAGTAAGTCACTTAACTTCCTTGAGATTCAGATTTCTCATCTGAAATGAAGGTAAAAACACTTGGAATATCCAACTCATACAGTCATTATGAGAAAAATCCTTAATTAACTATCCACATAAATGTGAGATACTATTTTTGTTGTTGCTACACAGTTGATGGAAGACCCAAGACTTCATAGACCTTATGATATAACCTCTTGTTCTAAGAAACATTATGAAAAGCACTGTTCAGTGTAAAAGTAAAGAATTGTACTGTTTTGTAAACTGCTTCAGGTTTTAATATTTAGCAGATATTCTGTTATTAGACTTATGTTTTCCTATGTTAATGCACATTTTCAGTAAAATAGTATGAATGACTGAAGGTTTCAGAACTTTTGTTACAAATATTAATTATGCTGTATGCTATTATTTTTTTTTCTGATAAGTATCCAACCAGATACCCCTTTTTTGGTGCTCTATGAAGAATTTAATTTGATCTAATAGCTATATTTCTCTTTTGCCTGATGTACATAAAAATCAAAAGGTCTCAAGCTTTTCAGCAGTTCATCTTACTGCTATAACATAAATGAGACTACTGCAGAGGAGTACAAAGGAGGCCCCAGAAGCTGCTGAATAAACAATACTCTCTTAATAATGTAGAAACCCACTCCCTAATCATAAATGTTACGAAATGCAACATATTTTTATTATCCAGGGATTTGTTACTCATACTGCTTAACAGCAATAAACATAACCACCAACTGAAGTGCATTACAATTACTACATAATCTAAATATTCTTTGCTGGTAAAGACTATAATTTGCATACGAAACTCATGATCCCCATGGCACTTTGAGTTCATATTATATTTGCTATTATTTTATTTTTTTATGTAAAAAATAATTTCCTTAGTGCCCCAGGTTCTTCAGAGCTGTACTGCATTCATTGAGAGATATGGTATTGTGGATGGAATATATCGTCTTTCTGGCGTTGCCTCCAATATCCAGAGATTACGGTAAAGTCCCTCCTCTCTTTTCCTTTTTCACTCCTAGAAAATCTGTTTTAGAACTAATGAATTTCCAAATTGTATTTTATATGTTGGTGAACTTGAGTGGGTAAAAGGGAATATATTATGAAAGAGGAAAAGTTAGTGTTTATATTATAGTCTATGTAAGATTTTCTGAATACCATATGCTTAACTATAACTTCAAAAATACAGACCCTATTTGTTTCAGTGTTTTTTGAAAATTCCAAATTTCTCTTTTTTAAGAATCTACTTCTGAAACAGAGATTCTTAACCATTTTGGAGATATGGGCAATCTGATGAATTCTATGAACCCCATCACATAGGAATTTTCAGTGCATAAAATAAAATATATGGGGTTACAAAGAAAGTCAATCATGTTAAAATTATCAATTATTAAAGAATGTTACATTCCCCCTTCCCTGAAAAAAAGAAGTCAGACTCAGGTTAAAAACCACAGTTGTAGAGGCAGCTGAACTCCTTGAGAAGCTGGCTATACTATATAATACTTCTTTTTCTCCTGTAACTACTAAACCTTCTGCACTCTAGCTTTCAAACTCATCATTTAAGTGATTGTGCTTTCTTCAAGGTTATCAGTAGTCTCTTAATTATCAAATCTAATGACCTGTCAATCTTCATCTGTCTTGACGCTTTTTTAGCTTTGACATTGTTGATCATCAAATTCTCCTGGATACGCTATATTCTGGGTTTTTGTGACTGTTCTCTCTTAGTGATTCTTTTGCCTAAGTAAGCACTCTTTTTCAGTTTCCTTTGCTGGATCTTCATCCATGTCATGACCACTGATCATGTTCTTCCCAAGATTTTATTGTAAACTCTTTACTGCTTCTGTGCTCTGCCACTTCCATCTCCCTCCTAAGTTTTTATCCTGTGCCATATTTTGAGTATCTTGAACTAGAAACCTTATATGCATCTCAAACTGTCCAAAATAGAATTCATTATCTTCCTCCCCACAACCTCGATTGTAAAAATTGTTTCCTAGCTTCATGCCTCCCTTCTAATCTTGGTTGCATTGGTTTTGTTGGTGCAAAAACTTTTTAATTTAATTTAATCAAAATCAGCCATTTTGCATTTTACAATGTTCTCTAGTTCCTTTGGTCATAAATTCCTCCTTTCTCCACCGATCTGACAGGAAAACTATCCCTTGCCCTACTAATTTGCTTATACTGTCACCTTTTAGACATAAAGTCTAAATCATAAACCTCTTTCAACCTTATCTTGGTATAGATTGTTAGATGTTGGTCAGTGCCTAGTTTCTGCCATACTATTTTCCAGTTTTCCCAGAAATTTTTGTCAGATAGTGAGTTCTTATTCCAGAAGATGGACTCTGGGTTTATTAAAGACTAGATTACTATAGCCATTTACTATTGTGTCTTGTGTACCTAACCTATTTCACTGATCGACAATTCTGTTTCTTAGCCAGTACCAAATGGTTTTAATGATCACTGCTATATAATATATACTTTTAGGACTGATATGACTAGGCCACTTTCCTTTGCATTTTTTCCCATTAATTTCTTTGATATTATTGATCTTTTGTTCTTCCAGATGAGCTTTGTTATTAATTTTTCTATTTCTATGTTGTAATCGTTTGGCAATTTGGTATAACA
The DNA here is from genome assembly GCA_023553655.1 of Myrmecobius fasciatus. Lineage (NCBI taxonomy): Eukaryota > Metazoa > Chordata > Mammalia > Dasyuromorphia > Myrmecobiidae > Myrmecobius > Myrmecobius fasciatus. The sequence continues at coordinate 281,760 of JAJPUD010002297.1, read as the reverse complement.
CTGAATAAATAGATTAACTTAGGTAGAATTATCATTTTTGTTATATTAGCTTGGCCTACCCATGATTAATTGATATTTTTCCAATTATTTAGATCTAACTTTGTGTGAAAAGTGTTTTGTAATTGTGTTTATATAGTTCCTGACTTTGTCTTAGCAGGTAGATTCCCAAATATTTTATATTGTTCACAGTTATTTTAAATGGGATTTTCTTACTCTTTTTTTGGTTGTTGTTGTTGAGACAGTTGGGGTTAAGTGACTTCCCCAAGGTCACACAGCTAGGAAGTGCTATGTATCTGAAATCAGATTTGAACTCAGGTCCTCCTGCCTTTACGGCTGGTATTCTAACTACTGTGCCACCTAGCTGCCCCTTCTTACTCTTGCTGCTGGATTTTGTTGGTAACATACAGGAATGCTGATGATATATATAGATTTATTTTGTGTTTCTGCAACTTTGCTAAAGCTGTTAATTGTTTCTAGTAGTTTTTTAAGTTTATTCTCTAGGATCCTCTAAATATACTGTTATATCACCTGCAAAGACTGATAGATTTGTTTCCTTGTCACCTATTCTAATTGCTTCAATTAATTTTTCTTATTGCTTAAGCTCTCTTTTCTAGTACTATATTGAATAATAGTGGTGATAATGGGCAACATTTTTTTTTTACCTTTTGTCTTATTTGGAATGTTTCCAGCTTGCCCTCATTTACTTATATGCTTGCTGATGATTTTAGATAGATGCCACTTATCATTTGAAGGAAAACTCTATCCCTATGCGCTCTAGTTTTATTTATTTATTTATTTATTTTTATTTTTTATTTTTTTTATTAAAGCTTTTTGTTTTTATAACATATGTATGGGTAGTTCCCCAGCATTGATCTTTGCAAAGCTTTCCATTACAAATTTTACCCCCAGTCCCCTCCCCTCCCCTAGATGGCAGGAAGTCCATGACATGTTAATAATGTTGAAATACTTGACAAGTTATGCAAGAAAAATCCTATCTACAAGAAAAAAAAGAAAATCAGAGAAAGGCAACACAATGCAAGCAAATATCAATATAGATCATGAAAATGTTACGTTGTGGTCCATATTTCATTTCCCTCTCTCTGGGTGTATATGGTTTTCTTCAGTGAACAATTGGAACTGGTTTGAGACAATTCTTTGTTGCAGAGAGCCATGTCCATCAGAATTGATCATCATGTAATACTGTTGTTGCTGTGTATGATGATCTCCTGGTTCTGCTTGTTTCAGTCAGCATCAGTTCATGCAAGTCTCTCCAAGCCTCTCTGAAATCATCCTGCTGGTCGTTTCTTACAGAGCAATAATATTCCATAACATTCATATACCATAATTTATTCAGCCACTCTCCAATTGATGGGCATCCCTTCAGTTTCCAGTTTCTAGCCACCACAAAAAGGGCTGCCACAAACATTCTTGCACATGTTGGGCCCTTTCCCTCCTCTAAGATGTCTTTGGGATATAGGCTCAGTGAAACACTGCCGGGTCAAAGGGTATGCACAGTTTGATAGCTTTTTGACGCTCTAGTTTTATTAGGAATTAGTGTTGTATTTTTTTCACATGCTTTTTTTTCTGCATCTGTTGAGATAATCTTATGATTTTTTGTTAGTTTTGTAATTGACATGCCAATTATGATGATAGTTTTCCTGATATTGAACCAGCCTTGCATTCCTGGTATAAATCCCCCTTAGTTATAGTGTATTATCTTAGTGATAATTAAGAAGCATTTACTGGGGCAGCTTGGTGGCGTGTATTTAAGGTTAAGAAGTCAGGAGGACCCGAGTTCAAATGTGACTTCAATATGACCCTGGGCAAGCCACTTAACCCTAATTGGTCCCTTCCTCCCCCAAAAAAAACCCCAACAACCCCTAATTATTAATCCTTTACTTTTTGCCAGGAATCTATGCTAAATGTTGAAGATAGAGAAAGGCAAAAGAATAGTCCCTTCATTCAAGGAGCTTGCAGTTTAATGGAGGAGACATGGCAGGTGAAAGATAAAATGACTAAAGAAAACAAAGGTTCAATCTCCTAAGCATTTTGATTTAGTAAACATTACATGCCTACTGCCTTACAAACCAAGACCGGATTTCCTCAGCTTAGGCTAGGACCCCAAATACAGGAAGAGAAACTTTTATACATTAAAACAATGAAACAGGGGCAGATAATTTAAAGGAAACAAAATATTGGGTAATCTCATTTCTAATTGGAAGAAATATTAGGGATTTTTCAAGTTAAAGGAGGGAGAGTGAACATGTACAGTTCCCTGAATTCAGAAAAAGAGGTGTCCTACTCTCCCTAAGTATTTGTGAACAATCAAAGGAAACTAATTGGGGTTAATTTTCAGATAAAACATGGGTTGCTTCAGATAAACAGTTATAAGAAAACATGAACAAAAGGGCAAAGCAACATAAAAATTATCATCAATATTAATCATCACATCTTTGAATACCTGATGCCTGGTATCTGGATATCTTCTCTTGTATATTCTGGAGTAAGCTTCCTTTTCAGTAGAGTTTTAAGGCAGGGGCTGCTTGTATGGTTCCAAATTCCTTCTAAAAGTTAGTAGATAATTCTCATAAAATCTGCCTGCAAAAAAAAAACCTTAATATGATATAATCTCTTAAATTTAACTTCCAAACGTGAAACTTTAGACCTGTTTTTGTTTGTTTATTTTTTTTGCTGAGGCAATTGGGGTTAAGTGACTTGCCCAGGGTCACACAGCTAAGAAGTGTTAAGTATCTGAGGGCCAGATTTGAGCTCAGGTCCTCCTGACTTCAGGACTGGTACTCTATCCTCTGCACCACCTAGTTGCCTCCAAACCTGCAACTTTAGAGAAATTTATTTTTATATCCTACTTGCTGTTTTTATCTTTATCTAAAACCTGGATATGAATCTTAATTTGAAAAAAAAATTATGAGGGTCTAAATCATAAAATGAACTCTTCTGTCTTTAAAATTATCAGATACTTCCCAAGAAATTATTTTACAGATCTAGAAAAAATAGTAGCAAAATTCATTTGGAAGAACAAAA